>APFE030653075.1:3612-21825 GCA_000404065.3 Pinus taeda
AAAGATACATTATAAACCAATAGCAATAGGGAGAAGGTAACTGGACCTAGTTAAACCAGTCGAAGCCACCACACCAAATGGAAAAGGAGTTGCTTTAAGGTCCGGACCGGGTGGTTATCCCCCAATGTTGTTGCAACGATTTTCGAGGCATCAACATTTTTGGCGCTAGAAGGAGGGTCTGAGACTTTTTTGTCTATTGGAGTCTTTTCAATTTTAATATTTTATTTATTGCAATGACTCCTCTCAAACTTCCAATTTGGAGTTGTATCCATGGACGTGCATCCTCCAATACTCCACCCGAAGTGGTAAGAATCTTGTCTCAGGTAAAGTTCAATGGTAAGGGATATTCTTCTGCTCTTAAACATGTCTTTCAATTTATTCAAAATGTTTCAAATTATGATTTTCAAGGAATTGATGAAGGCATCTTATGTAGGATTTTTACTCTCACATTTGCGACAAAAGCCAGAAGCTAGTGCAAAACTCTTCCAGTTGCTTCAATTCACAGCTGGGATCAATTTGCTACAATTTTCATTTCTAAATTTGACGACTACGATTATGAACAGGTATGTGAAGAAATTGAATATCTACGAAGGTTTGAAAATGAGTCTGTTAATGATTTTAATATTCGATTTCATTTGAATTTCTTAAGATTTAAAGACGAAGATAGACATATGGAAGAAGAATTATTAGATTGGTTTGAATATATTTGTTCTCTTCCTCCCATTTCCAATCCATATGAAATTAATTCAAGCTTTGTTCCATCCCATTACAATATAAATGAAAATCCCAACATGGATGTACAAATAAATGGTGATGAAGCGGTTTCACAAAGCTTGGAAAATATTTCCATTCAAATGCAAGAAGACAACAACAACAATTTTGGAGAAAAAGCCGCCTTGAAATCTGAAAACTACTTTGAAGTAAATTCAGAAAATCAAATCGCAAATCAACAAGTACAACCAACAATCAAAATGCAAACTGCTGTACAAATTTCCAAATTTCTCCATGATGAGCAAATGCCAAAATCAGAGAAGCAAAGCAGCGTTCTTCAAGAAAGCATACGCACGCAAAGGAATGATCTGCAATCTGAAATTTACAATGAGCATAATGCACCAAGAAGTTCTCAAAGAAAAAGTTTTAAATGCATTGTTTCAGGTTCACATTTTTCCCTTTATCCTGATATTTTTAATGATGGTAATTTCCCTCTTGGTATCATGTATTCAAAATTAAAGAGGATGATTTAAATGAATTACCATTAAATTTTTATCAAGATAAAGAAACAATGATTGATCATTCTTTTGCCACTAATGAACATGAGATTTTTGTTCCTCATTTGGATATATTGGATGAGATTGAAGGGAATTCTACAGAATCTTGTGAAGTCATTTATGATGATTACTTTGATATTGAGGATGTTGATTTCAATTTTTCTCAAAATAATCCTCATGATAAAATTCAAATAACATCTATAAATGAGGAACGTTTCAATGTAGAAACTATTCCAATCAATCCTCATTTTAGAGTAGCAAATTATCTTCATGATTTCATTATTCAATAAAACATTCCAATTTATGATTCATATCATGATCAAACTCTCATTCCTACTCATAATCATAATTCGTTTCATAATTCACAAGTTGGAATTCAAAATTTTTCAAATTCCATAATTCTGGCCAATCTTTGTGAAAATGAAATCATTTCAAAACGATCCCAATTGTGCTGTAACATTAGTTGTAAAAATAGTGATTTCATTTTAGTTTTTCTTTCACAGTTATTTTATTTAAACTTAGATTTATTTTCTTATTTTATTTTGCAAAATTTTCACATTTTTCGCTGGCATATTGAACACCTTACTATCAAACACTCAATTGATGCATTGCCTGATTGGGAAATTGAAGTTTCATATTATAATCATGAGCATCAAAAGATATCAATATTTCAATTTCAATCAATGCTAATGTTTCATCAAAAACTTATATTTTTTCAAAGGCAATGTCAACAAGAGAATGTATTTTTGCAATCTGGCCAACGATTCAATTCAATTAATAATTTTCCATTTCATTTGAAAGATTTCCATCCATTTTTCATCAATTCATTTGAAAAATATTTGGAAATTTTCTCTCAAAAGAGATTGTTAATAGCTTAACATTTGTACATAACATTAACAATTCTTTCCAGGCCTTTGAATTTAAAAGCTCATCTTCACAATCTGGCCTGTTATCTCTCCCTTTCAACATTGCTCAATCCTTAATAGAAATCCATCCAGATTTCTATGATCCAATTGGTATTCAATTGGAAAGGAAATTTCATCAGAAAGAGATTTTAAATCAGTTACTAACAATAACTATACATTTTGATTTCATATTTAATTTTCTTAGTTTAATTAGATTTGTATTTTTATTACTAACATTTGAACTATACATAAACACGGGAATAAAATTGAGAAAATGGCTACACTGGAAATATGACTATACCTAGTCATTTTCATGTATATGGTTAGAATAGGAGTAGAATTAATTTAGTTGCTTGTTTTATGTAGTTAATTTATTTGCATTAGTTCTGTAGATTTAAAAAATAAAAACAAAGCAATCAGCCTTCTCATACTGTTCAGTGGAAACATTTTTCCTTATCAGAAAATTTTAATTCTTGCTTTCCTTTTTGAAATTTCTTATAGCGATATCTCTGCTCTGCCTATTTTGAATAATGTCTTGATTAAATTCAATTAAAGTTGCACTTGGTATCGATTACCTCAAAGCCACTTTTCTTTATTTCGAGATTTCCTTCTAAAATTTTCTTTTGAAATTTATATGGTAAGGATTTGAGGATATAAAAGCTTCATGATCCCATTATCCGATGAGATGTATGATTGACTATGATAAGCCTAATTCTAATTCATTATTAGTCAGTCTAACATTTCACAATAATCATATGAAGTTCATATTATATTCCTCGGAATTTGCCAAAAGCTGATCTTAAGGATGCCCATTTTGCCGAGTGCACACATTTAAATCTGTTTTGATATTTTTCTACAATTAGTGGCTTAATCTCATTCTAATCTTTAGTTTATTATCTGATATTGTAAAACACATCATATTCATTTACTAAATACATTATTGAACAGTCACTATAACAATACGGATTCTTCTCAAGTTATTCAGAATAAGCAGAGGTAATAAATTGTTGTTTCAATTCAAAAGGGGAGCCTATTTTTATATTTATTTTTGGTAAATTTTATATTTCCTGAATGTGAATAAACAGATTTTATTTAGGCTGATTGCACACTTAGATTTAGAATAAAGGATGAGATGATTTTGAACAAAGTCGAAATTTTGATAAATCAAAGGAAGAATTTGAAGATTCATACGGTAAAAATTTGTAGACAATTTCCTTCCAGGTACGCATTTGCAAGTTCGTTCTCATCTCTTATTAGTTTCTCTTTTTCTTAGTTTATTTTTTATTTGTGTTCTTTTTTATTTGCAGGTTTTTATTTCTTTTCAAAACATAAAATAAGCAGTAAACCCATTTCAAATTTACAACAGGCTCAGGGAAATTTTATTTGTGATGCATTAGAATTTAAGCATTTTTTAACTTTGCTTTTATTCACTTAGAAAACCCAATTGAAATTTCAAGGAATATCATAAGACCATTCGCATCATAAGATTTCATCGGAAGTAGTTCTTAGCATTTCTTTTGATAACAAATTGATTAATAAAAGACCTCCGATGTATTATCTTACTCATATGCCATATCGCACTTCGCATATCAGAGGTTTGCAGTTGAGTATACTTCCATTATCATGAAACGTCGATCTCCAATAAACGGCTCTACCGATATTGCAATGACCACATAATTCCGGACCCAATATGAAATTCAAATCAAATTCATAAAAAATATCGCGTTCATTCAATCGCAATAATGGTAGGAGCATAACTTTAAAAGGACCAATGTCTCAGATCCGATATGTTATCAAATTTTCATCATAAAATTATCGGGTCCACTCTTCATTGCATATCGGCATATTGAGAATTGTTATATCGTGTGCTTAAGATTGTCGATCGCGATCGCCGATTAGCCACGTCATTCATCGCATATCGACATCGCAACAATCATATTGTATTACATCGGGTGCTTAAGATTGCCGATCGCCGATTTACATCATCCATCGCATCGCCAATATCGCAATTGCTTCCTTGCATTTTTTATTTATGGCCATATCACTATTCCAAATTTGCAATGCCCAATGTGTAATCTGCAAAATAAAAATCACGAGATACAGTGTGCGATGTGCAATTTGTGACATAACTGTCCCCGATCCCTGATATAATATTTCTTTAATGATGTGATCGCTTCATTTCATTGCACATGTTCTTATCGGCAATTTGCCATTGCAATCTCCGATGCGATAACTTCCAATGCATGCCTTTGAGCCATCAACATTTAATCGATATATGGCATAACAACAAAAGTGAAGTCTTGCAAATTAAAATTGAAGCATGGTGAAGAAACATGTTATGTGAATCATCCGATACGGCGATATGTTATTTTAAAAGCAAGCTTGGGAAACCACTATAGAAAAAAAGCAATTGTTGACAAAATTGCAGCATACAGAAAACATTTCAATTTCTCATACATTTTAGTTTTAAATATATAATTCCATAATTAAAAATGGAGTTCAAGACCCTCTATCTTCATATTTGAATTCTATTATCTTTGATTTGGTCTTGATTTTGGATTTTATAAAATCATGGAATTTATATGAAACTTCTAATATTTTGAGAAACATTCGTTACTGCAAATTCTCATTCTCATTTCTGATGCATTTGTTTTAATTTCAACTCCCTTGAGTATTAAGCATTCCATTTTTACATTTTACTGCTTGCTTTAGTGTAAATAAAATAAATAATGATTTTGGGTTACAAAATTTTGGTTAGTTTGACTTCTTTATGTTTTGAATGCTAATTAAAATTAGAAGTCAGCTAGTTTGGGGAAACTGATACTTTCAGGGAAGATCAAAAGAAATTATCCAATGGTAAGATTCATGTACCCACTTTCATTAATTTCCATTTCGTTGCTTTAGTTTCAGTGTTATTTTTCTAATATACAAATCTGTTTTGCAGCTCTTCATAAAAAAATTTAATCCTCTGCCGGATCATATTCTTGAAGTCCATACTCTTCTCCTGGCTTTATTTCAATAAGCAGCGATAATCTTCATCGAAACAGCTACACCAGGAAGTTCCTGAACCTTTAATCTTTTTCTTTAAGCATTCCTTTTTTAGAAAATGATTAAGATGATGCTTGGAAACAAGAAGATTCATATCAAACAGAAATTATTCATTGTGGCTAAATTTTACAATCACTGTTATCTAAAAGCCTAAAGCATTCACAACTCTGCAAGGTATGCTTTTCTAAATCTCAACATAAGAAGGAATGATTACATGCTTATTTTCTTTTTCTTCATATTGTTGGAGACATTGATATAAACATTCTTGTTTGAGTTTATTTTGCGAAACTTGGATTTTCCTTTCCATTTTTAGAGATTTCTTTGTTTTTATTTTTGTTCGCTGATTTCTTTTCCCATTGTAGTATAAGAATTCTTTTCCTTCAGATTTCAGCTTTGATTTTGGTGACTTTGCCATTATTTATATGGAAGGCCTATTTGTTACCTAACAATGGTCAGGATACATGGAGAAAAATTGTTAATAGTCATCTATTAGCTTTTTCTTAAATCTCTTAGTAGAGTTTGATTTTCTTATTATAAAGGTAAACATATTTAAGGAAGAGATTACCAATCAAGAGAAGTTGGCAAAGTATCATAAAATCTGAAAAAAAAAAAAATTCATCAAATTGTAATCATTCTGAGATTTCAAAATTTTATTAAGATTTTTCAAAGTTTTATTATCAGTCAAGGAAAGTTATTTATAACCAAGTAAAGACACTTTACAGCAAAGCACCTTTAACTTTGAAATTGTCATTCTTAACTCTTAAGGAGTCAATGATTCTCCCTGTCCCAAAGAGTCTTATTTTTCTAGAGTATAATCTAGAAATGTATTTAAACTTAAAAGATAAGAGGTCTCATCATGAGTCTGCTTACCATGATCATAGGGGAAAATAGGCTGACATTATCAACACTGCTAAACAAACCAGGGTAATGGCTTATGATTGCAAACAATTATAAGACAAGGGGTCTCATCACGAGCCAGCTTGTTCAGTCTGATTATAACCAGTGAATAGCATTGTCAACTATCTGGCCACCAAACTAGGAAAATGGCTTTAAAAAAAAAAAAAAAAAAAACAACAACAACAACAACAACAACATTTATAAATGGATTTATCTCTAGATCAATAATTCTTAAAGAGATGAGATTCTGAATCATTGATGATTAAAAGGAAACCCTGTCGAAACTATAGATGTTTGCTGGCAGCAGTGGCTCTACCTGTGACAAACGAGTATATTTTGAAAGCTAAGCTGTAAAGTGACCCCTGCTTTATCTCTACAACTAATTAAAGACAGATATATAATTTTGAAATATTTTAATTTATGAGGAATTTTAAGAAAAATTACAGTTAGATGATTCTTGCTTTTAGTCAGACTAATGAACCTAGTCAAGCATTTCACGCAAAATTTTCTCTTCTTTAATTATTTTTACTTTAATTTTAGGAAAATCTCATTCATAACAAAGAGAGATAACCGGTTCTTCTCCCGTGTGTCGCCATTGTTGTGGTAAAAACACAACCCCCCATTATTGATGCGTCCACTTCGAATAATGGGGACCCTTTCTATTAAAATTTTGGCTAAACACTTTTTTGGATTTTTTTTAGTTGATTGCCCTACGCTTTTGTTAAATTTTAGTTTTCTTTGGATTCTTGTTTTGATTTCTTTGTTAGAATCGATTTTCTATAAGCTTCACATTGACGCTTGTTTCGCCTCATTTGGTCAACTGGATTGAAAATGACACTCCTTTGAAAGCCTGATCACTTATATAGCCTCGGTTAAGAATACTTAAAATGTACAATATTGCATTTTGTAAATAAATTAGTTTAATAATGCATTCATTTTAAATATTAACCCATAATGAGTTGTTACTAGCATTTTTCATTTTCAGTTATGCAGCCAAATCATAAAGCATCGGGATTTTAGTAATTTACTCCAATATTTCAAACAAATTACTAATCTCGAAAAATCATAATTTCGAAATGACTGTAATTCATTTTTTCATTTAGTTTCAAAATAACTGTAGTTTAATTTTCATTTTTATTAAAAATGGTCGTAGTTTATAAAATAAACCAAAATAAAATATAAAAATAAAATATAAAAAAATAAAATTGATGTTCAATTTAATTTTAATTTTTTAGTTAATTTATATTAAATATAATCATTATTAATCAAAATTTAAAATAATATAAAATTTGTTCCGATCACATTGGGAATTTTAATCGCATCGGAGATTTTGTTCGAGACATATTTTAAACAATCCCGACACCACACTCCCCCGACTCTCCGATAGCGAAAAGTCAAGTCTCTCGATGACCCGATGCGATATCGGATCAGAGCTTTTATGCGAAACATGTTTAACCCATCCTCCCGATTGTCGATAGCGAAAAGGAATAAAAACAAAGTTTTATATAAATGGTTCAAACGACTTGTTCCTTTTACTCTTACGTATGGTGATATGGTTAGTTTTAATATTTTATATATTATATATGGTGACAATAGTTAGTATATATTTTTAATATTAATTTGTATATTTAAATATGTTATATGGTAATATATTATATAATTAAATTAATTAGTAATATGTAATATATTATATTAAATTTAAATTAAATATGTAATATTTAATTAATTTATTAAAATTCAAAATATCATTTATATTAATATTGATTAGTTTTTAATTAGATTAAATTTGCTTATAAATTACTAATTAGATATCAGTTAGTTAGATTAATAAATAGGTTATTAATAATTAGTTTAGTTTATAATTAACAATTAATTTAGAATTAATCAAAATTCTAATTTAGGATTTAATTTTTAATGAGAATTTTGATTTTTAGCCCAGCAACAGAATTTCCAGATTCATGCCAGATTTGATCCATCAATTTTGGAGGCTCATAAATTGAGTTTTACTTGGCCAAATGAGGCCCAGGACGGCTCATTGGAAAGAGAAAATCAAGGAGAACATTTTGGAGGAGGTTTCACTAACATATTTAATCATTTGTTGGGTCAAAAATCAGGCAGAAGATCAGGCTCCGAATTTTGAAAACAAAATCAATTTTCTGAGTTATTTTCTTCAATTTTATTTGTCCAAAGCCTCTTCTAATTGCAGATCCATTGGTCAATGATATATTTTGCCAATCAAACCATTCCAAGCATCAATACAAAGCTTATATTTTATTTTCAATTATTTATTTAAATAGAATTTAATTGAATTTGATTTAAAGGTCAGCAATGCTATTTTGATTTGGTGGTTGCATTTTAATAGATTTTGATTTCTTCTTGCAGGAAAACAGTGGAAAAAATATGGAGAAAAGGATTTCAAGCAATAAGAATGCAACAACAATTAAAGATTGGAATTATGAGCAAGTAAAATTGGATTTAGCAGATTTCTCTTGAAAAAACTCTCCTCTCCAAAAATTCTTTTACAAATATTATAAATAACAGATTGCAGAATGGAACAAGGGGCTGCTCTCCTCTGCAATTCTAGACTTCTAAAAGCACTACTGTAATAGGAATTTAGAGTTGTAGGAGAGAGGAGAGAAAATCTCAGATCTGGGGATTATTGAGGATTTTCCCTTTGTATATTGAATCATGCATGAAGAACAAAGCTTGCACTATTGTGGCTCTAGTTTTTGAAGGCAGAAGTTCAAGCAATGTAAAGGGCTGTTGGAGACCAAGAACAGAGAAATGGATGCAATAAATTGGTATTTCTAATACTACTGTTTCAAATATTAGTTTTAATTTTATGGTGATATGAATGTCTCATTTTATTCATGTTTGTGCACTATTGTCAATATGGGTAATTTGTCTCAATCTTGTTATTATGTATCTCTGTTTTTATGGATTAATTTCTCATTTTTGAGTAACTACTTACTCTGAAATCTGTCTTATGAAACTGATTTATTGAATGGTAATGTGTTGTGAACTATTTCCACATATCATTATTCAATTATTGGATTTATTGGTTTGATAATCAATATCATTTTTGTGAACTACTTCCTGAATGTTGTTGTCTTATTATTTCAATTAAGAGGTCTCAATAGGGTGTGTTTTGGTAACCATAATATCAGTTAATTGAACTACTTCATTAACTTGATATTCATTATAAACAAGACATATCTAAATCCCAATACTTTAATTATCTTGCTCTTAGTTGGGTTAGATCTATATCTGCCTAATTAAGATAGCATTTAGATTATTTTCTTTTGCTTGCATCATAGAATAAACTTGCTTTTAGAGTAAATTATACATTCTGTTAAGTCCTCTCCTCAAAGAGGCAAAACTTTAGTTGTGGCTTGGCTGAACCCAAATCAGCTAAAGAGTCATTCTCTTGCCTGATTAACAAGAAGAAGTGATCCGATATCCCTGTCTATTGGTAGGTAAAGATACATCATAAACCAATAGCAATAGGGAGAAGGTAACTGGACCTAGTTAAACCAGTCGGAGCCACCACACCAAATGGAAAAGGAGTTGTTTTAAGGTCCGGACCGGGTGGTTATCCCCCATTGTTGTTGCAGCGATTTTCGAGGCATCAACACATACCTAAACTTGAAAAACTTGTGCTCGTCAAGTCAAGGATGAAAATCGAATAAATTGGAATCAATCATAGGAATTTGATTTAATCGGCAAGTCTCAAGTCAAACTTGCATTGACCATGAGTTAAACTTGGTCAAAGTGAGCTAGAATCACAAATATTTAGATTGGATCGTTTGGAGAGTGAGCATATTCCAACTCATGATTAATCGTGATTGATCGACGAGTCCTGTTTCACTGCTTGTAACTGAAATCTAAATTGAAAATAGGAGATCTTACAATTGAAACTAATTGTGAATTTTATAAACTGAAATTAGCCCATCGACATTGTTTCTATTTGCGGCTAGGAACATCAACAAAAGAGATTCATTTTAAATCAGGTTCATGGAGAAAATATTTTATGGAAGATGTTTCTTTTATGTCGAGAAAGAAATAGTAATATTTTTTATTAAATTTGAATAACAATAATATCTACTCTGTATCTCCCATATCTCATTATTTTTATCTCTTGTAACTCATACTGAAAGTGGGGTAATAGTGGACATCTAGCAACAAGCTCCACTCCTTTTAATACAAAGTTCTACATGCAAACCTTTGTGTCACTTATGCCGCAAAGCCTTCGTTGTAGAGTGTGGAGTTAACACCTACCTCTGCATGACAAATGCTACACATACCTTTTGACTTGGTTTTTTCACCTTTTGTCCATTCTTTGTTTAGAGTCTGGGACAACAAGCTCCACATACTTTTTTTCCATACCTCTATGTGAGTGTAACTTTGCACATTTTCTTTGCTTCAACCAATATCAAAAGCATTTGTGAGCTTCTTTCAAGGCATGAATACATGCTTCAATCATGGAAATTAACAAAGTTTCTAAAGAAAAAAATAACGTTGGAGTTATCCTTTTCCATTTCAAATATGTTAGGATTCTATTGAGAGTTTTTTAGAGATGATTATTAACTGGCCCTCTACTTTTTCCCCTTTCCTTAATATAAACTGCATCTCATATTACATTTTTAATCAAGATATTTACATCAAATATTGGATCAAAGGGCCAAGGGCTTTTCATAAATGCTTCCTTGTCTAGTAGAAGAATAAATGGTCAACATGTAAGCTTGGCTCCAATTTATTGGGAATTAATAATTGTTTTGAAAAATGAGTACTCTTGTTTGAATCTATAACTATGTTTAAGCTTTGAAAATGGATTTTCCTCCAAATTGATCTTGGTAAGGTCCTTATTAAAGGCTTCTACATATCTCCTCCACTAGAATGAATGGCTTGTATGTTGAAAAGTATAGCAAAGTTCCCTTTTTAAAACCCTGATCATCCCATTGTCACCAAGAGCTCCTCCTTTTCCCCAAATTAGACCCAAAACAACATTGAGAACTTAATTATGATCCAACCTGAGAAATTTTGATTGACACTGTAACTCAAGAGCTATTAAATTTAAAGTGTGCTAATATGATTCGTCATTCTTTCATTGAAAAAGTATATTGTTTTGAATTTTTAATTTGTTCTTGTAATATGTGGTACTGACCTTGTTTCACTTGAAAAGGTTTTTATTCTTGGACTATGACAATGCTAGTAAGATTTAGGCCTTTTGTAGTATTTGTACCCCATGATCATTTTTGCAAGATGTATGTCCTATGTGGAAAGAAATAAGCATTTAGTTATTACCTCCTAAACTAAAGCATTGTTTCTTTTATTAGGTGCCATGTAATGTCCTCTACAAATTGAGGACGAATGGGACGTAATATCCTATCCATCCACGTAGACTATAGTCCTCCATAAAGGGTAAGAAACCCCAAAATACCCATTGTTGGGCAATGTTTGGGGAAACTGGGCTTAAAAAAACCAAATTTGGGGTTTGGAGTAAGGTTTACACAATCACTTAAGCATATGAAACCCCTCTGCAAAATCTATAAATAAACAAGGATTGAATTCATTTTGGATCACCAAGTGTGGATTAATTCATTTGTTCTTGAGCATTAGGTCTAAAAGTTTTTGACCCCTTCTATCTCTTGTCAATTTCGGTGGTGAAATATTCCACCCTAGTTGACATTCCCTTATTATCTCGTTGTTTGAGCACAAAGGTCTCTGGTTGGTCAGCGAATTTTTTTGGATATTGGTCTCTTGTCTTTTTTTTGGCACAAGATTTCTGTTAAAGGTGAATGAATTTGGAGGATAGTGCACGATAGCTTAATTCTGTTTGGCATACATCTCCCTTGAAGGAAGCAACAAAGTTTCTGATTCCTTAATATCTTGTTCTGGGCAAAGCACTTACCTTAGGCAGTGGATTCATTTTTGGCACTTGGAGTAGTGAAACTATTTTCTTTATTTAGTTTTTGCATGCATAATTAAAAGGAGAACTTCCATAGTTATTAATTCTCAGCCTTAGCTAAGGAAGCATGTTTGCATATCTCATATCATATTCACTAGCGGAAAACTTTAATTATCTTATCTATCCATGCAAGGAAGGTGCATTAGGATTAGGAGTTAAGAAAGTTGAGACATTGTTGTACATGTTTCCAGATTCATTGTACCTTCTATACTAAGGGAAAAGTGAACAATAGTGTTTGAAATTTTTAGTTATTTCTTGTTTCAAAGAGTAATAAATAGTTTTCTACAGTATCTAACCTCCAAATCTTCTTCAATGCAAACTAAATATCAAATCATGCCCTCGTACTCCAAATCATCTAAGTCATCACCCTAGAGAAGTTCCAAAGTATACCGATGAGCTTTGACATGCCAACTCCAACCCCATGTCACTATACAAGTGTTGACATCACTACTACAAAAATTATTTTGAAGCGTTGCATCCTACACCAATTCCTAAGATGGATTCCCAAAGGGGTTCTAGAACGAGGCTCAACCTTCATTACCACATTTAAGACTTTTCAAAGGGATTGGTCCCTTTAAACCATACCAATTTTTACACTTTCACAATTTGGCCATGTTCTTATCAATTTATATTTTGTATTGAAAAGTCAATCCTATTTTACATGTTTATTAAATTTATGAACAATTATAGGCAGCTCCAGCAAAATTTCAACAAATTTGTGGGTTAGGTTGGAATTTCTCCCAATACTATCACACATGTATATATAATCACACATTTTCCTTTTTAGATCTTGATTGGTTGAACAAAAAGGTTCGTTGCCTGTGTAATTTTGTCCCATACCTCCACAACAGCACTCATAGATAACAATATTCTTAATTCTTCATTTATGTGCATAGTAAGGTCCCTTTTGGTTTCTATTTTTGATGGAACAACCTCTGACAATACACATTTTACCACAAAGATGTTGTTGTTGGATAGAAATCTCCATAGGAGTCTTACACCAGACATATAAATGGCTATTGTATATCAAAATAATAAGCATTAACATATGAAGATGTGTAGACCCTAAACTATGTGAATTCAATCCATTACTTTTTTCTTTCATGGCAAATTTCGTTCTACATTGTAGATGTGTTGTGGCACTTGAGTGTGTTTGCATAAAAAAAATCTAAGGCCAAACCTGGATTCTCATGTGTCATGGAAATTCAACATATGCCTTGTTCACCTAAGAACTACTTGTAACTCATCTTAGGGTACTCATGTACAATCTCACTCATCCCACTTAACAAGTTACCAAGACAATGCTCATCACATCCAACCTTGGTCTAAAACAATTAAGCAACACAATTTACATCTTGACATGCCATAGCACCTGACATGTCTTAGAATGCCTTGGCACTATGTGGCATCCGTTAACATCCCCTACATTCTTTGGCATGCTTTGACACTCCCTAGCACACCATAACACTTCCTCACATGCCTTGGTAGTTTATCATACCTTGGCATTGCCTAGCATATAACCTTGTCACTCCCTCCTTAACACACCTAGAACTCATTGAAACTCCCTCTCACACACTCTTATTCGTTAATTTCCATGAATTTTGAACTAGTGCTTCCTTATGTTTCCTTGACACCCCTTAACACTCCCTAGCTCACCCTAGCACCTGACACATCTTGGCCTACCGCCTTAAAACTCTAGCATTCCTTGGCACTATATAGTATACCTTGTCACTCTCTCCTTAGCACACCTAGACATCACTGACACTCTTGTTCTCATCATGAGTTTCCTTTACTACCCTTTCACCCTTAGTGACCCTTTCTTGTAGAAACTTATTCATATTTATCTTCAATTCTTCCATGTCTGTCTTCAAATCTATCTTAAAATCACCCATCTTAGCTTCCACATCATTCATCTTAGCTTCTACACCTTTCTTTAAACAATCCATCTTAGATTATGTTCCTTTTTGTGCAAGTAACACTTGTTGCACTTGGTCTCGTAATTTTGATATATCATATTGCATTTCTTCCTCTTCTTCATGAGTCATGCTAGATATTTCAGCTCGCCTACTAGGTGTTTCCATTTTCTTTCTTCGGGGCATCAATTACTGATAATAATGCTTCACTATGCCCTTTGAATTCCTTCAAAATAATTTTTCAAACCAAGCTTAAGCAAACATTTAAAAAAATACACACATTTTTTCACTTTCTAGGAGCTCGATATTTCCTCTGATGTATCTCTATAATTTCGGATCATCCAGTTCTTAAATTGTGATCTGTGGTAGCCCTCTGTGTCCTCTTTCCAATTCCACCATTCTGACCCCAATTGGATTCTCCAATGAATAGTTATGCCAAGTCTCCCATAGTGACCTGTTTATAGACTAATTCAGTAGAGCGAACTTGTACGATGTGCCACGTGTCCCTGTTTTGACCTTTGGCTCTGAAAAATATATACAAGAAATTACAGTCCGTCCTCTTTCTGTACCTTCTTACGAAATTTCAATCTGATGCTCAGAGAGAAAGTTATGACGATTTTCCCTAGGTCACCTGTTTTTTGAAAATGAAAATAATTTCAAGAGATTCTTGCAAAAGGGACTCTTCCTCAGTTTTCATATCTCCGAAAATATAGCGCGAAAAGCTCTGGGAAATTCCGGACCCTGAGATTGTAGTGCGAGGTCTTCTTCAAATGGGGTTTTTTACTTTTGAAACACGTTTGCCAGAAAAAAAGTTATACAGCGAAAATTTGCCACGATGACCTTTTGGAGCAGCGGAACCCTAGGGAATCCAAAGCTCTTGATACCCAAATGTTATGAAACCAGCTCAAGAAAAGATAGAAAGATAGATTCACGCCTTAGAATTCAGCCTCCTCGAGGGGGCAAACCTCCTTTATCATACATAAATGGAACAATTCTTGGATGATTCAAATGAATAACCTCCTTCTTATATATTAGGGAGTCTAAGGAGTTCACAATGATATAACCAACCAACCTAACAATAAATAATATAAAGCCACAAAAATAACCCCAATAAAGGGATTCTATGGGGCACAATAATAACAATATGGGGACAATAGGGGCACAACAATATTAATAAGGGGTACAACTACAATAGTAATGGGGGAATCACTAGTATTATAGGGACCCAACACATGCCTTAGCACTGCCTATCATATACCCTTGTCACTTCCTCCTTAACACAATTGGAACTTGCTGACATTCCCTATTAGACACTCTTATCTATTCATTTCCATGCAATTTGAACTAGTTCTCCCTTGTGTTCTCATGGCACTCCCTGACACACATTGGCACACCCTAGGACTTGGTACATCTTGGCATGTCACCTCGGCACTCTAGCATTCCTTGGAACTACCTAGCATACCTTGTCACTCCCTCCTTACCACACCTAAAATTCGCTAACAATCCCTGTCACGCACTCTTATTCATTCATTTCCATGCATTTGAAACTAGTTATCCCTTATTTTCCCCTGACACTCCATAACTCACCTTGGCATGCATTGGCACACCTTAGCACCTAGCACATCTTGTCATGTTTCCGTGGCCCCTAGAATGCCTTAGCACTGCCTAGCACACCTTTTCACTCCCTCCTTAGCACACCCTAAAAACACTGACACTTCCTATCACAAACTCTTAATCATTCATTTACATGCATTATTTTCACCAAGTGCTCCCTTGTGTTTCCCCAACGCTCCCTAACACTTCCTAGCACTATTTGGCACACCTCGGCACCTAGCACATATTGGCTGCATGTCGCTCTGGCACACTAGAATGATTTAGTGTTGCTTAGATACCATGTCACTCCCCTCTTACCACACTTGGAACTTATTGACACTCCCTATCACACACTCTTATTCATTCATTTCCATGCATTCTGAACTAGTGCTCCCTTATGTTTCCCTAGCACTCACTAACACTCACCACACATTGGCACACCTAACTGCAATGAATTTCACTAACAGTCAATCCAAAAACCCTTCCAGAGTCTAGCTAGTTACTTGTTCTTCACTAAGATATTAGGGTTAAGTTTATTTTATAGTGTTCAGTGTGAAAATATTACTAGGTGTTTTTATCACATAGAGTAATTATGATCTTCCCCATGTACACAAGGATAACTAGGAAGTGTTTCCCATAATCATGCAAGTGGAACTTCAACATGTACATCAGGGTAACCACAAAATATTTATCATATTTACACAATGCAAGGTGATAGGAAAATATTTACATTATATATGTGAATGTACTAAGATCAGGACCATTAGCATCATATCTACATATTTACCACAAGACGAGGGTCATTACAACCCCTTAAAAATAGCCATAATGCCTTCCTCTTTTGCAGCTTCTTGACCACAAGGGTTTAATTGAAAAACACATAGTTCCTTTAAAGGTTTGTAGGTTGAGGCAGCCACTTCAAGTCCTTGAACTTAAAGATAATCAAATATTTGAAATTTGTTACAATAATAAGTCCATTATGCACACTCCTCATCTTAGAGTTGGGTAGAGAGGGAGAATACTTGATTGATGCCAACCTTGTAAATGAAAATTTTTTCCTATTCATTGGTTGGACACTCCACCACTATTTTACACCACTAACACACACCAAAAGTCCAAGATACCCATAATATGTGCCCTACACCCAAGGGTTTAGGCTACACCTCCATAAAATGTACCTTCAACTTTAGATGTCCCAAAACTATAATATCCTAACCCTAGCCTATTTGTTATATTTTTGCAACTTTCTCCTTAACTAACATTTGTTTTTAACTATTTAATCCACTTACCATATACTCTCTCTTGTTTGCACCCACCTAGTATACAAGAACACTTATGTTTTTAATACAACCAAGTTAAGAGGGCATGTTACTTTCTTACACTTAAATGTTTTCAATACAACCAAGTTAAGAGCACATGTTTCCTTTTCAAATTCAAAAAGTATAACATGTCTATCTCTATAAGCTAACAGCAAAATCATTGCATAAAAAAGGTAAGCTTAAAATTAAATTAAAATTAGATTATTATTATTATTATGATAAATACACCAAATATGGAAAAATTGTTTTCAAACACAACCATAAAAAGAAGTGTTAGTTTATCAAATATAACTACAAACTTATTAAGCCAGCCTAGATCCATCTTAACCCGAATCTATCAAGCGCCAAGAGGGATCCAATCTCTCGATGTGAAAACCTCTTTTTTGGCACTTGGTAGATCCAGGTTAAGATGGATCTAGGCTGGTTATATAATACTATATAATATCTATATTTGTATATATGTGTCTCTTTCTTATTCCCTCTCTCTATCTCACCCCCAAACATACACACTCTCTCTCTCCATATCTATCTCTCTCTCCCTCCCTCTTCCTCTCTGCCTCTCTCTCTTCCTTCTATCTCTCCTCTCTCCATCGCTCCCTTGTCACTCCCTCTCTCTCTCTACCTTCCTCCCTCTATGTCTTTCTTCTTCCTTCCCTCTCTCTCCCCTCCAAATTCATATCTCTCTCCTCTCTCTTAGTCCTCTCTCTCCCTTTCTCTCTCACCTCCCTCTATCACCCCCATCACTCTTTCTCTCTCTCTCTCCCCCCTCCATCTTTGTGCCTCCCTCTCTCTCTTTTTCCCTCCTCTCCCTATCTTTATCCCCACCTATTCTCTCTCTCCCCTCCTCTCTTCTTTCCCTCTCTCTATCCATCTATCCCTTGTCACTCCCTCTCTCTCTCCACCTCTATCTTCCTTTCCTTAGTTTTTTCCTCCCTCTCTCCCACCTCTATCTCCCTATGCCTTAGTTTTTCCTCCCTCTCTATCCCCCTCCAACTCCATATCTCTCTCCCCCACTCTCTTCTTCTCTCTCTCCCCTCTCTCTCTTCCTACCTCCTTCTCTCTATCTCCCCCCATCACTTTCTCACTCTCTCTTTATTTCTCTCTCTCTCTCTCCAGCCTCCATCTTTGTCACTATCTCCCTCCCCCACTCTTCCCTTCACTTTGCTTGCTATCATCACTTAGATCCTTAGTTAAGATAGATCTATGTTGGTTCTTACTAATATGTGTATTATATAAATTTCACATCTTTAAATACAAAAGTATTCTCATTTTTAATTTTATTAAAACCTTAATTTAATTTAT
>APFE030653075.1:25208-46050 GCA_000404065.3 Pinus taeda
AATACCCAGTAACATTAATAACATTCGGTTGGGCTAACCCCTTGAGCTCAATAAATCATAATCGACTACATTATTTTCCATATTAACATATTGATCCTATTTAACATTTTGTTAGAGTAACCATAACAATCCAACCCTGTTCCTATTTTATTTTGGTTTCTAGTTCCTTCTTTGGTGTGGTGACAACTTTATATGACTCTATAGATGTTTATTTTTGTCAGAGTATATGTTGAAAAGTATATTCTCTCTTACATTATACCTTGTCTATTATGTATTGATGGAGTTCAGTTTCATTAGTTGTGACCAGATAACTGTGTTAGGAATGTATACAAGGATTCTTGTATCACTATTTATAAACTAAACATTTTCCTTAAACAAGAAAAGTAGATCCTTAATGCTACATGTTTGCATCTCAAGGAACTTCCAATCCTAATAAATGAGGTGAAATTTAAGTGTTTCCAGAATCCAAATCTCAGGTTTTGTGAATTCACTCATATATGGTCCTGGAAAAGCGAAGTGAAATTTAATTATTTCCAAATCTTAAGTTCTGTGAATTCACTCATATTTGGTGCTGGAATCTTTTGAGCAAACGGGAAGAATTTCTTTTAGTTGCATTCAAATTTTCCAAAAATAATACTAAATAGAACCTTGACTAAAATTCTCCCTGAAATGATTTGGGATTGAAAATTTTGTAAATATTTTTAGGGAAACAACCCAAAAGAATTTTTCCAGATTAGAGTTTTATAACGCTAGGTACTAAAACAGTCTTCTATTTTTTGTTGCAAATGTATGATAGAGTCTTCCCAGAAATTGATGAGAAACTTAGGTAGATGCGCTGGAAGGAGTAAATAATTTTTAATGAATAATCACTTAACATAAATGATATATTAGGTTGCATAAATATATAACTTAGAAGCATGAAATGAAGAATAAATCTCAATGAGATTGACATATTATTAATTGAATTGAATGAGGCCAAGAATAACTTTGACTAGAGGGTGTTGAAAATGGCATAATTTTGTTCTGGTTGGATAGATTTAGAACTAAAAATCAACAGTTTTCTTGCTTGCATAAGTTGGGAAGACTTTTGTATCTCAAGTCTCAACCTTATTGTAATATGATTTATGCCTTGCAATGTTGAGATATGTTGTGATACCACTTGCTAGTAACCTAAACACTTTGGATGAAAATTTAGTTCTGAATTTTACTTGCAAAAGATATAAGTGAAAATATAGATTAATTGTCCCTTGTGTAGAATTTCCTTGAAATTTTCTACTGCTTGAATGAATAATTCTGAAACTAATTGTTGCATGAAGACAAAAAATATCTCTACTAATTTGTAGTGGAATAGAACATAAATAAAACACCGTCACACTATAGCAAAAGAAAAAAATAAAATAAAATAAAATAAATCTAGGGAACCCAACTAGGAAAACCCTTTGCTAGCTGTAGAAATTTAAAATACTATCCATATTAGACTTTGAGACACCTTCTTCAAGACCAGATTCATCGATGCTTATTGCTTTCCATATTCATTTTCATAAGCATTAGGGTTGTTGTCCGTCAAATCAGAGTAGCTAGAAAGTGTCTCTTTTATTTCAGAAGGCATATCAGGATCAACTTCATCCAAGAATCCCCTAGAAGGCTCATCATTAGCAAGAAGAAATGTCTTATTTTATTTTATTTCATCACATGCATCCATCATAATCATTGATTTGTCTTCATTTCGTTCACATTCATTTCTAATGTTAGATGCAAAAGGTAATTTAGTATGATATAATCCTTAGGTAATCAACCTCAGACGTATTGTTGGTTAATTTATGTTGTTTGAAGTTTATTGAGTTTGAGTTTTATCATGAAACTACTAGAAGTGTACTAGAATGGGTGAGTTGATTATCTTGATAACAATGTTATGGTTTGATCTAGTCCTTGGAAGGAACTTATAGTTGATGGTCAAAATTTCACATTCCTTTCATTTTTTTATCTTCACATATAACAAATATCTTTATGTTATAGCCTTTAACTAGATATATACAGTAACTGCCACTCAAAAGTTGGATGCCATCATTTTGGAGCTTGATATTACTTAACTTACCTTTTTTTGATTTGAAAATGTCATTAGATCTCATTATATTGTCTATTGCAGAGCATGAATCCAATTTACCTTTGTTTCAGTTAAAAATGTAATTATATCTTGCTATATCATCTTTTGTAGAGAATGAATCCAATTTCTCATAGTCCATTTGCTTGAGGTATAACAAAGCTACTTTAATTCATTAAACTTACTTTTGATATTCTATTTGCTAATTGTGATTCTGCAGACCACATCCACATTAAAAAAGGGGCATATTTAATGAAGTGTGGAAGGAGAGGGAAGCTTCCGTAATGTCCTTTCAAACTTTCTAAGGTATGTAATAAAATTTAAAAAAAAAATCTCCATAGAATGTTGTGCTTTAACTTTTTCTTTTGATAATGGATTATTTATGTGATCTCCCCTCTCTTACACACAACTAGAGTCTAGACATACATGGGTTTTTGGGATATGTGGACAATGGACAGATTTACGCTAACCATTTATCTAGAAATTTACACTATAGAAGATCAAGCATTTACAGTTGAATATTTCCTTGCCACTAAATTAGAGTTGAAGAGTCAGCCTCCTATTTTTCAGGCATATACCTCACTTTTAAATCAATTTATTACTGACTCTGTATAGACCTTCCATGGGAGGGAAAAGAGTGATCACTACCATTGCTTAATCTTTCTGCAGACCAAGTAAAGATTCCAAATGTGTATAAATTAGTGGCTCCTTAGAGAATCCCAAGGGTGGCACTATTGTAGCAATAAGAAATTCGATTATTTTGAGTTCTTCATTAGTGCATTGATAATATATTGTTTATTCCATACAATACCTCAATAGTGTATGATCAAATTACAGTTAAGCCTGTCATAATATTTTGACTTACCCTCTTTTAGAGGGAAACTATAGTGTGTGTCAAGATTTCACATCACAATTGTATCATGCAAAGTTTACCTGGGATGAGTTTTGTAGATCTAAGCAGCAAGATACCTATTTGAATTCAAGAGGCAACAATACTACAAAGTGGGAAAGAGGTTTCAAAGTTAACCTGGATTTCACATTATGGTTGGAGTCGATTTGTTGGCAAGATGCTAGATACCCCAAATTCCTTTTTATGACTGAGTGCAAGATTGAATCCTTCGACATATTCCTCGCTCAATTGTCATTAAGTGATGGGTTTTCTCAGAAATGTTTCACACCTATAAAATTACTAGAGTTGTTCTTGAGTCTTCGGAGGCGGTTAGCTTTTCAAAGCACACACTTACAAGAAGAGGAGAAATAATATGCTCAGTTAATTTGAAGTTATCTACCTGTGAATAGGGTGTTCCCATTCATAACCTAATGAATCACTCTACTTATTTCTAGTGAACAACTTTGGGACTTGCCATGAATTGTGAGACAATTCCAACCCCATAACTATAAATTTCTTATTTAAGTCTATACCCAGTAGATCAGAATCTGCACAAGGAGAACTCCATTCTTGTTTTGAAAGAACCTGCAATCGACTTGTACCATGTTATTTAATATTTTCTGTATTTATTCACATCCTTGGTCTGTGACATAAAGATGCAACAAGCTACCTTGAATTTTCTATACTAACACTCCTAAAAAATAATAAAGTATGCCCAAATATATCATTTCAAATGATCTATGCATCTCACCTTTTGTTTTTTCAATTATCGAAGTTGTTACCTATATTGATGAGAACTTCTACAACCGATACCATAGTGACAATATATGTTATAGTTTTATCCTTGTTTCTCTGAAGGTGTTTCTCCTTCAGTAGAGCAACAATACATTGTAGTTTCCATTTAGGGGAGAAGTGTACCTAGTAGCAACCTTGGCTTGTGTGCAGATGGGTTGAATGCACATTAGATTCTATCTATTGTTTTTGAAGGTGTTTCTCCTTCAACAATGCTTCATCTTAGTAGATACTTTCAGTCTGCACCTTTAGTAGATGCATGTAGCCTTGGGATACATGTTGTAGATTATAGTTTTCCTATGAGGTTGTAGCAACGATGAAAGAAGTGCATCAATTTTAGGCATATTTAGTATGCTTTTATAGTTTGACTTAGATGCTCACTTTTCTTAATTTAGGTGTTTTTCTTAGTTTTGTTTTATGCATAGATTTATCATTAAGAAAAGTGCACAGTAGAGAAGGGTTCTATATTTTGAGTAGGGGACACACTTCTAGGTAGGAGGTACTCTATTCTAGGAAGCTTTTGCCATGCAGGTTGGTTTCTTTATCCGAGAATCCCAAGAGGCGCTATTGTAGCAATAAAAAATTCATTTATTTTGAGTTCTTCATTAGTGCATTGATAGTATATTTTTTATTCCATGCAATACCTCAATATTGTATATATATATATATATTTAGTATTCTTTTATAGTTTGACTTAGATGCTCACTTTTCTTAATTTAGGTGTTTTTCTTAGTTTTGTTTTATGCACAGATTTTTCTTTAAGAAAAGTGCACAGTAGAGAAGGGTTCTATATTTTGAGTAGGGGACACACTTCTAGATAGGAGGTACTCTATTCTAGGAAGCTTTTGCCATGCAGGTTAACTTCTTTATCCGAGAATCCCAAGAGGCACTATTGTAGAAATAAGAAATTCATTTATTTTGAGTTCTTAATTAGTGCATTGATATTATATTGTTTATTCCATGCAATACCTCAATATTGTATGATCAAATTACAGTTAAGATTGTCATAATATTTTGACTTACCCTCTTTTAGAGGGAAACTAGAGTGGGTGTCAAGCTTACACATCGCAATTGTATCATGCAGAGTTTACCTGGCACGAGTTTTGTGGATCTAAGTAGCCAAATACCTGTTGGAATTCAAGAGGAAACAATACTACAAAGTGGGAAAGAGGTTTCGCAGTTAAATTGCCTTTCACATTATGGTTGGAGTCGGTTTGTTGGAAATATGTTGGATACCCCAACTTCATTTTTATGACTGAGTGCAAGATTGAATCCTTCGACATATTCCTCACTCAATTGTCATTAAGCGATGGGTTTTCTCAGAAGTGCTTCACATCTATAAACTTTACCATAGTTGTTATTGAGTCTTTGGATGTGGTTATCGTTTCAAAGCACACATGCACAAGAAGATGAGAAATAATATCCCCGACTAATTTCATGTTATCTTCCTGTGAATAGGGTGTTCCCTTCCATAAACCTGATGACTCGCTCTACTTCTTTCTAGTGAAAAAATTTGGGACTTTTCATGAACTGTGAGACAATTTCAACCCCATAACTATCAATTTCTTATTTAAAGTTATACCCACTAGATTAGAACCCGCATAAGGAGAATTCCATTCCTGTTTCAAAATAACCTGCAATTGACTTATACCATGTTATTTAATATTTTATATATTTCTTCACATCCTTGGCCTGTGACATAAAGACGCAACAAGTTACCTTGAATTTTCTATACTAACACTCCTAAACAATAATAAAGTATGCCCAAATCTGTCATTTCAAATTATCTATGCATCCCACCTTTTTATTTTTCAATTATTGAAGTTTTTACCTATATCGATCAGATCATCGACAACTAAGGCGACAGTGACAATATCTGTTAGAGTTTTATCCGTGTTTCACTAAAGGTGTTTTTCCTTCAGCAACACTACAATGCATTGTAGTTTTCATTTAGCGAAGAAGTGTACCTAGTAGTAGCCTTGGTCTGTGTGCAAATGGGTTGAATTCACAATAGACTTTATCTATTGTTTTCAAGGTGTTTCTCCTTCAATAGTAATTCATCTCAGCAGATCCTTTCAATCTACACCTTCAGCAAATGCATACAGCCTTGCGGCACATGTTATACATTCCAGTTTTGCTGTGAGGGTATAGCAACGATGAAAGAATCACATCATTTTTAGGCATCTTATTGTTGTTGTATGAAAGCATGCTTGTCTAGTGTTTCCCAAACTTATATAGAGCCATATTTATTATACTTTTATACTTTGAATTAGATGCTCACTTTTCTCAATTTAGGTTTTTTTCTTAGTACTATTTTATGCATAGATTTATCTTTAAGAAAAGTGCACAGTAGAGAAGGGTTCTATATTTTAAGCAGGGGACACTCTTCTAGGTAGGAGGTACTCTATTCTAGGGAGCTTCTGTCATGCATGTTAGGTGCTTTATCCTAGATATAGTTCCAAGTCCTTGCCTCCTTGACAAAGTCCTTGCCAAACAAGACACCAGTGGATAGAGTTCCAAGTCCCTAAATTTTCCAAAAACCCACCTGACCCTAGCTATCTAGCGTAAAATCCTTTACCTTCCAGTCATCTCTTAGCTGTGATTTCATAGAGAGATACCTCTCTGGTTTGGTAGGGCTAGCTACCAAACTAAAATCTTGGTCTGTGGTTACCTCCTTCGATCTCTTCATCAACCTGGGACATTATGGAGGATAACAAAGGACATGACAACGAGGGAGTGCCAAGGTGTTATAGTGAATATAAGGTTCCTAAGTCATGGAAAAATGCAATGCTAGTTGTGAGGAAATGACTACCAAGGTGTGTTAGGAAATTCTAGGGTATGCTAAGATGTACCAGATAGTACAAAGACATGTCAAACAAGATAAGATGTGCCAAGTGCTAAGGCATGCCAAGATGTACAAGGGTTCCAAGTCCCTACCTCCTCTTCTTCCATATGATATCCACTTATGACATTTCCTTTGCAATATTTGGTGCATCTGATAGTTATGGGTCATTTATAGGTTATAAATGTCTTCAATGTTTCACTTCTAATTGAGTATTCAATTGAACATATTGATTCTCTTATACATAACTATTTTTCCCTCCACCTAATTTTCATAACTTCAATAACCATTGGATAGGGACCTACATCTTCGATGTTGCTTTGCTTGTTTAGTAAAATATTGTTGAGACTTTAATTTATTGAAAGTTTTAGAATTTAAAATTTATGAAGTTTCAAGGTCTAATTTAAAAAAATGTCATTCTTTAAAGGGTGCTAGCTCAATGGAAGAACACCTTCTTTAAAAGAAGGAGGTTGGAGGTTCGATTCCATCGTGCCCTGACATCCATTTGGAATGGAGACGATCAAATTTTGGTGATGAAGGTTCTTTTGACCATCACCAATGAGCTTTGGTGACATTTTTCGACCCTCGCCAAAAATATGAAATGGTGATGGTCAACGAATGCCACCAAATATACGCATCAATGGTGACGACCCTCAAAGGTCCGTAACCATAAATCGTTGTTGTTGATATGAAATGGTGATAGTCGTTGTCCATCATTATAGTCATTATTCATGATGGACATTGAATGTCACCACAACACCTATACTTCTAGCAATGTGGATTTTGGTGACAGTTAATGAACGTCACCATATATATGCACCAATAGTGACAGCCATTAAAGATCCATCACAATAAATCATTAATGTTCATATGAAATGGTGACGGTCACTATCCTTGATTATAATCAATATTCGTGATGGACCTTGAATGTCACCATAACACCTATACTTTTGGCGATGCCACCTTTGGTGACGTTCAGTTTTTGGTGACTGAGGCTATGGTCTGCCACCATTGCTCATATGCAATGGTGATGGTCGCTATCCGTCATTATAAATCATTATTGGTGACGAACTTTGAATGTCACTGCAACACCTATAATTTTGGTGACACCACCTTTGGTGACATTCAATTTTTGGTGACGGAGACTATGGCTCATCACCATTGCTCATATGAAATGGTGATGGTTGTTATCCGTCATTATAAATCATTATTGGTGGCGGACTTTGTATGTCACTACAACGCCTATAATTTTGGTGATGCACCTTTGGTGACATTCAATTTTTGGTGACGAATGCTCTTTTGACCGTCACCAATGAGCTTATGGTGACATTTTTCTCCCCTCACCAATGTCCTTTTTCTTGTAGTGTGGGCATACCTCGGTGCTGGTGCTATGAAATTCCAATCAAAAATTTGCTAATGATGTGATAGGATGACATACATATATACAAATAAAATTACAGACCAGACCTGTTAATCGGTGGAAGTCAAACCCAAGACCTCGTAAATATCAAATTGAACCACTACCAATCATGTTTCCCAATATTGCTTGTAATGGCATCCAACTAATTTTCATATAAGGTAAATAGTGTGGCTTCAATTTAATGTGGGGAAGGCTCGAAGCCTATTCACATGTGATCTGGTTCGACCATTCACATCATTATTGCTACACCTCGGCCAGGGGTCACTTTGCCAAATTTGGTGATAGGCTTCAATTCAATGTTTTGGTTATTATATCTCCATGTCTCATGTGGCCAATTTGCATTGTTCAACACAAGTAAATGTTGTGCCTCAGTCATTCTCTCACAATAATCAATATGCGGTTGCGCAAAGCAACGAGCCATATTGCGAATCAAAATTGTGCACCAATGAACCATAACCATAACCAGAATTGTGCAAACATGATCAATGTTTAGCTTCCGAGTTAGACCTTGTGTTCGACCAAATAAGAATGTATTTTATTGGAGATTTTGTAGGATGTTTCCTTTGATCAAAGGACATATTTATACTTTTGTTCAATGGCCTAGTGGTTTAATAGAGCTACCATCCAATGTGTCTTTTCCATAATTTATAAATGGTTGACCTAATACATATGACCATAGTTATCGATTTCACATGACTATACCCTATCAAGATTCATAAACTTGGCCCAATATAACCATGTGGCCGCCCCATGTGAACTTGTCTCAGAGTTCATTAGTTGTTTTCTTGATGACATTATCGTGACTTCATCAAGCCGCGTGGTAGTTCATGAGGGGTGCCATATATTACCCTTTTTCATCCCTTTCACCAATCATAATGTGAGAAATAAGCTTTCCATGTGGCAGCGTCTGGCTGTGCCACATATCCTGCCATGTTGTACTTGCTATCATGTCAAACCAGTGATTGATTTCCATGTGTTTTGGTAGACTGATGACATGTCCCCTACATCACCATATTCAGCCAATGATCTAGTGCCAAGTGTTGTGGTGTAATTGGTCCATTTGTACCATGTGCTTTCCATGTTTCATGATCCTATTGCATTAGAAAGAGGCATTAAGTGTCATGCAACTCTTGCGAATCACCCAACATCCATTTTAGCCATATTGATATTGATTTGTTTGATTAGTGAAGAGGTGCACATTCTTTAACCCTATTAATGATTGTGCATGTTTCACTAAGATCTGTCGTTGACCTGGTCAATGAACCATAGATGCGCTCGAAAGGTGCACATTGTTTAAGGCATTAATAATGGGGGTTTTGTTTATAGTTTGATCCTTAAATTAATGTTGATTTTCAAATGGCCATAACTTCTCATCTAGGAGGAGTTTTTAAGAGCGAGATATACCGTTAGAAAGGTATCAATGAGACCTATGCAACCATATAGTTTATAGGATCATTTGGACATCATAACTGCATAAAAAAACTTAAATGACTTTAAGCACCTTCAACTTCACCTGATGAGAACTCATTAAAGATCTAGCGATCATATTTCTTCATAGACAACCTTGTTTCTCCCTTAGGAAACATGAATTATATTGTTATTGTCTCATAAACCCCTTTGACATCAATGACAACACTATGTGCAACACTTTTTACATGGTCTTTCTTATTATTTCATTAGAGGTGGTTTATATGTGGTCTTCTTGATAATAAATCCAAGGAATATGATGGTTCTCATTTATGGAGTGCACCACATCTTTTGGTTCATATCCCTAGAGCACCTCATTTTGAGGCATTGTTTGGAGGACATTCAATAATCACGCACATGGATCCACACTTGAGGGCCATGATTTGAGAGCATTATATCTTGAATTTTGTTATAATAGCCAAGCATATCTTTCACATTCACTTATACGATCAACATTTTTCTTTGAGGAATGACCTAGCTCATATTGCTACACTTAGCATCAATTTTCATCTTCAGGAGTTGGACCTCCTCAAGCAAGCAAACACTTCATTGACTTGGAAATTTTATCCATATTTTGAGGATTAATAGAGGAGTGTATTAGGAAAGGAGTTTCCACATGGCACGAGGATGATTATTGCAGGTAAAACTAGCACAATACAATGCAACATCTTGCATGAGTAGAGGAAAAGTGGCACTCCCACTCATTTTTTCTAAATATTTTATTAAGGTATAGTTTCACTTATCTCTGAAGAGTTTTTGATGTAATACTTACTTTTCTTGGAGACAATTGGACCTAGATTTCACTCAATTATGTTTTATTATAGAAGTGATTGAGTAAAACTCTATGTAAATAGTAGCTCTCTCATTTTTTTTTCATGGTTGGTGATGAGGCTCATCAATAGGTACATTATAAGGGTCATGATGCCATCCTCCAACTTTAGAACTACCTCTTTATCACATTTATATACAATTTTTTTATATTATGCTTAGTGAGAAGGGTAAAAGATGTTTGCTATGTCATGTGGCATAATATGGTTTAGTTGTAGGAAATGGAGCATTTTTTAGATGATTTCTATGAAAGGGATCGAAGTAGACAATAGGGAGAGATTCTAGGGGGTTGTCCACCTCTTTAACTCCTTCAATCAACCCAAGATAACAACACTCTCTCTCATCAGTTCGAGGTCATTGGAAACCAAGAAAGACGAGGGCATTGGTAGCCAAGTAAGTGCAGTTAATGAGGAACAAGATCCACCATTCTCTAGTTGTGGGAGACAAATATTCCTATTTTCTAGGGAGCTACTAGTAGCTACCCTCTTGTAGAAATAAAAATGTAAAAGATCTCATTAGGATTCGAGTTTTGTTTTCATCTAGGTAGCTATTGATATCAAGTACTTGGCACTGTTATTTTTAAATTTTATGTGATGTATTATACATTGACGCAATGATAATAAGAAGTTTCTTATTGGTTCATCACTGAGTTAGTTCCAGAGGGCTGAGGCTTTTAGATTTGAGCCCAACCCCAGTGGCTTAGGTCCCTCTTGTGTATCTGTATCTCTTTTTAATTCAGAATGCTTATTAGTTTCTTTCATTTCATTAGAGAATAATCCATCAAAAATCTGTGATTGCAACCTCTACCTCATCTCTCTCATCGGAGCATGAATAGAAGGATTTACAACCACAGTCCAAAAATATTATGTTTATGATTTCTTGGAAGAATATTGATGTTGGTTACCTTGTTTGCATGTGATTTTTATAGCTTAGGAGTTGATTTATTGATTAGATCAAAGTTTTGGCATAGATTATATAACATTTAAATTCAACTCATCTTTTCCACTATTAGTTGTTTCATTTTGTCAATGATAAATGGGTAGATGCATGTGATGATTACAGGGCTATTTGGATCTATAGGTAAGGGCACCTTAACCACGTCCATCTTGGACTTCTTCACCTTCTCTTATGAATCCCAAATTCTATCCTAAAAGTTATGTTCATGAGATCATTTTCCTAGACCACCGTGAGCATCTCTCTTAGTGAAAAATAGGCCTTCAAAAGGCTCTGACCTTGGCTAGGGGCTTTGGCCATCCTTCATTCATTTAACTTAACCTCCATCCACCTTTCCATACCCTGAACCCATCATTTACACCTCATAAACCTTCTTGGAAATATTCCTCTAGCATTACAGGCCTTCTTGTAGCAATGAAAGGCACCTGTAGCAGTCTCCCGTAGCACACCTGTAGCAGTCTGTTTCTTCACCAGTTTTGACCTTTGTTGCAATTTGGAATCAATTTAAGAAGATGTTGTGCCCCATATATGACTCCATGATAAAGGGAAGCTCCTATGCCTCTCCAAACCCTCCTTTCCCTTCACTGTTATTTCCCTTATCACAGATTTGGAACAAATAGAACATTGATTGATATGCAAGTGTCAGCTAGATAGATGATACATAGAATATTGAGTTATGAGTTGATAGGTTAGCTTCTTGTATACAAGTAGATTTGATACCTAGATGGTTGATTACAAGATATTGTAGTTTCCTTTCTGCAAGTAGTGTAGCTCTTGTCTCTTCATGAATTGATCCAATAGCATTTGCAAGTTGAAGTTAATAACATTTCCATTTTCATAGTTAGAGGTAGCTTCTAAATTTCACCTTCATTGGCTAGTTTTAATTCTAATTTAGTAGGAGTAATGGTCTTGGAGCACTATTGATCAAATGTCTTAGTTGAGGGTGACATGAGTGAAATCCTATCTAGTGTGCATATAGCACTCTTGGTGCAATACCAAGGCTCACCAGTTGGGTTTGTGAGGAGATCCCATCCAAGCCTAGTTGAAGATCTTTGCGAGAAAAGTTAAGGGTCTTATTCCATGTGAGATTTATCATCTTCTTTAATCATTCATGGATGGATTCTTTTGCTACAAAATCTCTTGCAAATATGTTGTAAATACCTTTTTTTATTGGTCATTTTTTCCTGTGGAAGAATAATCAAAGGTTGAGGTTAAATCCTCCTTGTTCTTTTGTTTGGTTATATATACTATATTCTTTTGATGTTTTCATTTATGTATATGAGAGGTTGCTACTTTATTTATATGATCATGATCACACAACTTTATAACTGATTTTTAGTGGTTTTCTAAGGCACGCCTTTGGAAGGACCCTATTACGCACTTGACCTGACATGAGAAAACCAGAATACTAGAAATATGAAACAATATCCCAAAACACAGAAATATCACATGAATTGAGACAAGTTGAGGAAGTATCTTATTATTCAGAAACATAATACAATGTTACTTGCCTCTTTGAGGGGGCAACCTCCAATAGAGCAGTGCTCAATTACAATAATACTCGATGTTTCTTCTCCTACTATCTAATACTATTTATAGTTTAATGACATCTAAAACCCTAACTTCTAGTGGTCCCTTTCATAACATGGATTAACCACTTTATTTATTAACTATGGCCCATCTATAACTATTTTTGGTCCCTTTTCTATAATGTGGGTCAACCAGTTACAATTATTATTAATGTGGATAACCATTTATGGGCTTTATTGGCTCAACTAACTAACTATGTCTCTTACCAGGCCCCTTGGGCTTATTACATAGATAATTGGGTTAGGGTGGGACCCTAACATGTCCCCCCCCATTAAAAGAAACCTTGTCCTCAAGGCTGAAACTGCGGAACAACTGAAGAATAGTGGTTGGTTCCCATGTCGCATCCTCTAGAGAGGTCTCTTTCCACTTGATGAGGACTTCATTGATTGTGTGGCCACAGATATATCTTTCATGAGTATCGAGTGTTAGGGTCCTATATTATAAGGATCTTAGTCATTTTAGTCTTTCTATGTACTTGAAGTCAATTTGTAAAGTATTAGTTTTGATCTCATGAATATTGTCATCTAAAAAGGGTCATTTGTCAATAAAAGTCTAAGGTCTAGGTTTTAAGTAGCATATAAAGGTTCTAAGGTCCAAAAAAATCTCAAAGGGGCCCATTTAGAAAAGTAAAGGTTTGGTGTCATGTGATGCCATGAAAAGAGAGAAAGTGGGGGTTTATTTGTCATCATGAGAAAAGTAATGAAATATGTCATATCATGAGTGGTATCAGTTATTATGGGTCAATTACGATGAGTCATAGAGGTCAGTTGTAGGAATCATATCTTCATCATCACAACAAGGAATGCTCTAGAATTTTTTTAGGAATAAATATGCATCTTGGTTTTCAAAATCACTCACCAAAGGCATGCATTTGTTCCTTGGACACTCTTGGAATCCATAAGAAGCTCGCTACGTGTTGTCTACATGGGGTGTTGCTCTTGTACCAAGGCATCAATTTTTTGGTGATAGAGCATGGTTTTTGGCACTAATTCCTATGCAGGAAGGTACAAGGAGGTTTTTGTGAATTTCAACATCATCTCTTAGTCATTTTCTCAATCAGAAGGTCAACATCGGATCAAATCAAACAGATGAAGGTTTATTGTGCAATTGTGTTGCGTTTTTGCTACAAGGAGAGTTTTTTAAGCTTGGAGGTTTGCGCTTGGTTTACAACTTGTCTAATGGATTTGCAACGTTGCATAGATCATTCCACACCAACCCATAGCCTTCATCATTTCAAAGGATGACCAGATATAGTTCATGATTGGAGTGTTGCACAAGTACATTGCACATTTGAAGAAACATAACACCGATCACTGTGTTTTTAGACAATCAACATATTTTTTTACCTTAAAATTGTACAATGCATGGGGGTGATATGAATAAACTCAGTAAATTTCAAGTCAAAATGTTTCATGGTTTTCGAGAAATAAGCCACCGTCATCTACAACCATTTTTGGATTTTCTCGAAATCCGTGAGTCGGTTTTGGCTCAAATTATTTGTGGAGAAGAAATATGATGATATTAACCCGCTGAACAAAAATAAGCTCAACATAATTCACCATTTAGGAGATATTAAAAAAATATCAATCACAAGGGAAGTGTTTCACAAGTTTGTTGCGAATCTGATAATAAAGGGAGATAGTGTTTTGGAGGCTTACTTTTAGTTTTGAATATGTTTCATGAGTTCATGAGATTCTCAGAGAAATTTCAAGACAACCCACATGCTTCATAATGTCAAATATGTACTGGAGATCTGCACAACTTGGATTGCTACGAAACTAGAGATTCGTAGCAGATTTGTTGTGTTTTTGACATAGTCGACATTTCAACATGCTATTTCAAATTTTTGGTTTCTACAAGATATTTTAATTATGGTATTAGGTGTCATATAACTTTAGGAGGATGTAGTTATGCACTGTTGTGGAAATTAAATGCTTTGATGATGTATCAAGTTAAGATTTGCAGTAGGTAATTAGTTCCTATTTTTCAGCATAGTAGGTGAAAATGCAATGTATCTGGTTGTCGACTAGATTTCTTTAGAAAAAATTGACCTTGCTAGGTTGGAGTGGAATATTTTGATGTATATAATATGTAAAAAACAAACAAAAAAAAATTTTTGGTGAGATTGGAGAAGAAGAGACTTGTGTATGTTGTATTTTTTTTTGAATATTTACTAGCGAATGAAAGACATAGGTGATTTGTAGGGATTTATGTGTCATATCTTGATGGCGTTGTGCTTCTATCGTGTTGTAAGTTTTCCTTATGTTATTTGCATATCTCAATTGTATGTCTTCATGCTTGGTTGAACCTATTTACAGAATTAATCTAAAAGGCACTATGTTTTTGTTTACCCAGTGATCTATGTTTTCTTCTTAAAAGAACATTTAGAATTTATCTACATTCTGATACTCTATGTATTGTTCCACCTTTTCTCACACTAACCCTCCTACAATGAATTAATTTGATTCTATCACCAAGACTACCTACCTTTCCCTTGTAGAAGATCTTTTCCCTCTTCATCTTATTACTGGACAAATAATCAACTTAACATGACTCCATGCTCAATGGACCTGTCTCCTTTTTAACTAGCAAATCTTTGAGAATCACACCCTATTGAGAAATATAGCTAGCCTAAGATCAGAAAATCATTCAGTCATCTAATTGACTGAGAAAACCTTAGTGAGAGAGCCTTCTCCAAGGCTAGATATACTAGATTCTAGCCTAAAAGTGGTGTGTGGTTACCTTTGTAATCCTTTCTCAGCCTAAATGAAATTACTGAGTGCTAACATTTTGGCGCTATTACCGGGGAAGAAAGGTTTCATCTTATCCGGGAAAGATCATCAAAGTTTTTGATTTGACTGTTGATGGTGGACAAGAGTCAAACACAAAAGGTTGAATTCACCTATTGACTCCAAAAGTTTGAATCAGATTTGGAAACTCCATTTGAATACAAGCCTTGTCAGCATAAAGATGGAAGGACAGTAAGTGAAACTCAGGTACTTAAACTTGAATTTTCCTCAGGATATAATATTATGTTTTATCAATTGCCTCCGTCCTTTCCTGAAAATGTCAAAAGGATTTTCCTTTATGTACCATATCTGAATTAAGACTACAAATTTTCACATGATTCCCCTTTTAAAATTGTATATCATTCCTTTGAAGCTGAAAATGCATCTCTTTATTGTATTAGTGATCCTGACCAAGATCCAAATGGTAATCATAGTCAAGCCAGTACAAGTCCACCTCAAAAAACCGCAGTCATGGTTGCTTCCCGATATGCTCCATTAAATATGCAAGCTCCTTTACATGATTTACCACAAAACTATGGTCAAAGGTTGCCTCAATTTAATGGCACAAGAGAAATTATAGCTCAACAACATGCAAACAAAATAATTGATTCATAGATCTAGAGGAAGTGGATCATGAAGATATCAAATTGAGGCTTTTAGCTCAAAGAATTTCAGGAGTGGTTAAGGAGTATCCTTTCCAAGCTGGATGCATTGGTGAAAATCATGGAAAGGTTGATGGAAATGTTCACTTTGCAAAACAAACTTGTTGTTAGAGAGTAGCGAAGAAGACATCCTTTCCAAGAAAATTTGCAGAAGTAGAGGTTGTTGATTCATGTCATCATGAACTAGAAACTAATTTTTTTTATATATTCACTTGAAGACAGTCATGAAGAGCAACTAGTAGCATGTTCTCAGCAAGAGGACTTTCAATTTCATCAATTTAAGGAAAGTAGTCAACCTGCATATTTCAGTCATGACAACAATGAAGAACATGAAGAAAATACCGAATCAGGTGAAGAAACTTTGCTCTTGTGTTTTGCTTCATTTCAATTACTAAAGGAGAAATTTCATAGTGTTATAAGTCATATGTCTCATAGTCTTGACATCAAACACGAGGAAAACAATGAGTTTGCTAATGGAAACCATCTACCCTTATATTTCGCTTCATTTGAATTGTTGAAAGAAAAAATATAAGATTACTAATGAAGCAGGAAAGCAAGATGACAATAGCATAGATTGGCTACAACAAACTTATGTATTTGATGATCATGTTACTTGTTATATGGAAGAATTCATTCAATTCAAAATCGTAGCCATTGACTAACCATGAGATTGAAGATGCAGTTGGAGGATTGAAACATGAAGAACATTGTGAATTAATTCAAGGTAGTTCTGTGCCATTTAGTTTTGCTTCTTTTGAGTTCCTCAAGAAATTTTTTTAAACTATCACTGAAGCAAAGGATGGTGAGCCTATGAAATATCATGTAGTCTCATTGGAAATAATACACAATAAGTTACAGCAGTCTTGTCAGGTTTTCAATGATCTAATAGATAGTTATTTGGATGGTTTATGTACTCAAAATTCTCCTCCTTTAACTAGTTGTGAGCTTGAAAATAGGGGTGAGGAAGACTTAGTTCAACATCCATGATCATTTGTTTGTCTAGCAGGCGTCCCATTATAAAATTCAAATGAAGATTTTCAGCCCTATCATGACAGTTATAAGATGAAATTGCATGAAAGAAAGGATACATATAAAGGTTTGTTTTCATGGTATGTAGACCACCTAGAGCAAAATTGTAATATGTCGAATGAGATGAACTTCAATGATCATTCATTTGAGGATCCTTTTGCAGCATTCTTGGAGTCAACAAGTGGGCCTAAGTTCTTAAATTCTGTCAAAGTTGAATTTGTTCGCAATTTTTTGTCATTCATTAGGTTTTCTAATTTTCTCGTAAACAAGTACATGTAGAGAATTCAACCAATGGATAAATTGCTTGCGTGGTTACACTAGTTGTTTAAATTCACTAAATAAAATAGCTTGTGGATCAGTTAGAGTGCATAGGTGTGATGAATAATCTCAACACACTGAGCATTCTTTTCATTTTAGTTTGTAGCAGAGGTTTCAGTGTACAATATAAGTTTCAGTTTGAAGAATGGATTTGGTTCAGTTTGAGGATTGGAACAGGTTGTCGTTTGAGTTTTAGTTTGCATTTGGCTTCAGTTGAAAAATCAAAGCATCAATCAGTTTGTAGGTTTTCAAGATTTGGAACAACCCAATGGATTAGGCACTTGGTCTACGATGTTCTTGGCACCTCATAAGGAGGATGCCATTCCCATTGGAGCTAGTCCTATATTATAGGGATCTTAGTCATTTTAGTATTTTTATTCACTTCAATTCAATTGGTAATGTATTAGTATTGATATCATGAATATCATGGTCTAAAAAGGGTAATTTGTCAATACAAGTCTAAGGTCTAGGTTTTAAGTAGCATATAAAGGTTCTAAGGTCCAAAAAAATATCAAAGGGGCATGTTTAGGAAAGTAAAGGTTTGATGTCATGTGATGCCATGAAAAGAGAGAAAGTGGGGGTTCATTTGTCATCATGAGAAAAGTAAGGAAAGATGTCATATCATGAGAGGTATCAGTTATTATGTGTCAGTTAAGATGAGTCATAAAGGTTAGTTGTAGGAATCATATCTTCATCATCACAACAAGGCATTCTCTAGAAGTTTTTGTAGGAATAATTATGCATATTTGCTTTCAAAATCACTCACCAAAGGCATGCATTTGTTCCTTAGATGCTCCTGGAATCTACAAGAAGCTCGTTGTGCGTTGTCTGCAGGGTGTGTTGTGATTCTACCAAGGCATCAAATTTTTGGTGATAGAGCATGGTTTTTGGCACTACCTCCTATGCATGAAGGTACAAGGAGGTTTTTGTGAATTCCAACATCATTTCTCAACCATTTTCTCAAATCAGATCAAATCAAACAAATGAAGGTATGTTGCGCAATTGTGTTGCGCTTTTGCTACAAGGAGAGTTTTTTCAGCTTGGAGGTTTGCACTTGGTTTAAAACTTTCCTGATGGATTTACAACATTGCATGGATCATTCAACACCAACCCATAGCCTTCAGCAATTCATAGGATGACCAAAGATAGTTCAAGATTGGAGTGTTGTGCAAGTACGTTGCACATTTGAAGAAACACAACACCGATCGTCACGCGTTTAGAAAATCAACATATTGTCACCTTATCTCTTAAACCTTGTACCCATTTTCCTTTAAAATTGTATAGTAGATATATGGGGGTGAGATGAATAAAATTAATAAATTTCAGGTCAAAATGCTTCATGGTTTTCGAGAAATGAGCCACCATCATCTACACCCATTTTTGGATTTTCTCGAAATCCGTGAGTCGGATTTGGCTCAAATTTTTGTGGAGAAACATTATGATGATATTAACCCACTGAAAAAAAAAATTAACTCAATATAATTCACTATTGGAGATATTAAAAAAATATCAGTCACAAGGGAAGTGTTGCGCAAGTTTGTTGCGAATCTGATAATAAAGGGAGATAGTGTTTTGGAGGCTTGCTTTCAGTTTTGAATTTGTTTCATGAGTTCATGAGCTTGTTAGATACATTTCAAGGAAAACCACATGCTTCATAATGTTAGAGATGGACTAGAGATATGCACAACTTGGATTGCTGCGAAACTGGAGATTCACAACATATTTGCCGCGTTTTTGGCACAATGGACATTTCGACTTACTATTTCAAATTTTTGGTTTCTACAAGATGTTTTAATAATGCTATTAGGTGTCACAGAACTTTAGGAGGATGTAGTTATTCATTTTTGTGGAAATTAAATGATTTGATGATTTATCAAGTTAATATTTGCAGTAGGTAATTAGTTCCTATTTTTCAACAGAGTAGGTGAAAATGTAATGTATCTGGTTGTTAACTAGTGTTATTTCGCAAAATTAGACCCTTCTAGGTGGGAGTGGAATATTTTGATGTATATAAAATGTAAAAAACAAAGAAAAAGGTTATTTTGGTTAGAGTAGAGAAGAAGAGACTTGTGTATGTTGTATTTGTTTTGAATATTTACTAGTGATTGAAAGACAAAGGTGATTTGCAAGGATTCATGTGTCAGATCTTGATTGTGTTGTGCTTCTTTCATGTTGTAAGTTTGTCTTATGTTATTTTCATATATTAGTTGTATGTATTCATGCTTGGTTGAACTTGAAATCATCTCAGAATTCATCTAAAAGGTGTTATGTTTTAGTTTACCAAGTGATCTATGTTTTCTTCTTAAAACAACATTTAGAATTTATTTACATATTGATACTCTATGTGTTGTTTCACCTTTTCTCACACTCACCCTCCTAAAACAAATTAATTTGATTACATCATCAAGGCTTCCTACCTTACCCCTAAAGAGGATCCTTTCTCTCTTCATCTTATCATTAGACAAATAATCAACTTAACATGACTTCATGCTCAATGGACCTGTCTCCTTTTCTACCAGCAAATCTTTGAGAATCATACCCTAATGAGCTTTTTAACTAGCCTAAGATTAGAAAATAATTCATTCATCTAATTGACTGAGAAAACCTTAATGAGAGAGCCCTCTCCAAGGCTAGAAGGGCTATATTATACCCTAAAAGTGGTATGTTGTTACCTTTGTAATCATTTCTCAGCCTAAAGGAAATTACAGAGTGCTAACATCAATGACATGTTATGGTCAGAGCCGATGTGAGTCTTGTAGGTTTTAACCCCGTGCAGAAATTACCTGCATACGAATTCTAAATCACTGGAAAAATAAAAATGCGAGAGCATAACACATAAAACACATATACACAGAGATTTCCCACTGGATCTCAAAACCGAGACTACCAGCTTGATTTTTCATTATGTTCCTTTCAATGTTACAATACATATTATACATGCCGAAGCATCCAATACCATGGACCGAAAAACCATCACGTCCAAAAACATGTGCGAAAATCATGCACAAAACCATAGGTGGGTCCGCCCAACCTAACATAGGGTCCAAAACCAAAATTTTCTGGGCCGCTGCCCGAACCCCATAAAGTGGGGTTATGGGTACCCCTCAAACCCCCTGTTAACTATGTGGAAAGAATATAACACAACCCAACAATCTCCCACT
>APFE030653075.1:50564-135995 GCA_000404065.3 Pinus taeda
AATTAATTTAAAATACACACAATGATCTGCTTTGCTTCTGGTGAAGCAAAGTCCCCGTATAAATGTATCAAATTTCTGATACCACATCCTTGGTGACTGTTTTAACCCATACAGAGACGTCTTTAACTTGCATACTAGTTCTTTCTTACCCTTCACCGCAAAGCCTTCAGGTTGCTTCATGTAGATTTCCTCTTCCAAATCCCCGTGAAGAAATGTTGTCTTCACATCCATCTGTTCTACCTCAAAATCAAAAGCAGCAGCAACAATAAAAGTAATCTAATAGAAGTTACCTTGGCAACAGGTGAAAAAATATCACCAAAATCAATTCCCGGCACTTGGGAATAACCTTTTTCTACCAACCGAGCTTTGTATTTCTCCACCTTCCCTTTTGCATTTGTCTTCTTCTTGAACACCCCATTTGCTGCCAAGGGGTTTCCTTCCAGCCGGCAACTCCACCAGATCCCAAGCCTCATTTTTGTGCAAAGATGCCATTTCATCAACCATGGCCTCTTTCCAGAGTTTTCCATTCTCTGAATCAACTGCTTCCTTCACAGTTCTGGATCATCATCAGTAACAGACAAAGCAAAGTTTGAACAGAAAGCAGATGGACTATACCTTTCTGGCTGCCTTCTTTCTCGTACTGATCTTTCTCACAAACTGGAGTTGTGGCTCTTTCATCTTCTATTCCTCCTCTGCTACAGAGTCTCGATTCTTCTCCTTTAGTTCAAACTTTATCTTCACGGGTTCCTTTGTTGGACTTCATGTTTAATAACATCTTTCACCTCTCTGAACACCACATCGCAGCTGTACACAACCTTCTGTGTGACTGGGTTCCAAAGTTTATAACCCTTTAAACCATCCTATACCCAATAAAGATGCACTTTTCAGATTTACTATCCAACTTGGTTCGGTTCTCCTTTGGAACATGTACATATGCATCACATCCAAATACCCTCAGATGTGAAAGAGAGGGGTTCTTACCAGTCCATACTTCTTGTGGAGTCTTATCCTCCAACGCTGATGAAGGTGACCTGTTGACCAAGTAACATGCAGTATCCACCGCCTCTGCCCAGAATTCCTGTCCTAACTTGGCACCACTGAGCATGCTCTTGCCCTTTCCATATCAACGTCTTGTTCATTCTTTCTGAGACTCCATTTTTCTGAGGTGTATATGGAGTAGTCTTCTACCGTGCTATACCACACTTCTTACAGAATTCTTCAAATTCCTTGCTGAAAAATTCTCCACCATTATCTGTCCTCAGCACCTTTATCTTCTTCTCTGTCTGATTTTATACCAAAGCCTTAAATTCTTTAAACCTATCAAAGACTTCAGATTTCTTCTTAAGGAAATATATCCATGTATTCCTTGAGAAGTCATCTATAAATGATACATAGTACACAGACTTACCATTGATGGAACTTTCACAGGTCCAAACACATCACTGTGCACAAGCACTAATATTTGTTTCGTCCTCTTACCACCAGAGGGAACTCACCCGATTCTGCTTCCCATATACACAATTTTCACAGAAATCAAAATCCAGAGAGCTATTACTCATACCTTTACCATGAAGTATTTGAAGGCCCTTCTCTCCAATATGTCCAAGCCTTTGATGCACAACATGGTCTTCTCTCCAGAGACCACTAGATTTTCTACTCCATTTTCAGGAACCATAGAACTATTGCACCCATCAACAACAGTGCTACCTTGCAGCTTGTACAGAGTTCCAATCCGAACTCCCCGCATCAATACCAGTGCTCCTCGAACCATCCTGCAGGTATCCTTCTCGAACACTGTCTTTACACCTGCATCATCCAACTTGCTTACATAAATTAGATTTATGGCCAACGCAGGAATATGCAGAACACCCGGAAGGGTTATAACCCTTCCACCTTGCAACTTCAACTTTACTTTTCTGCGACAAATGATTCTAGCCTTCCTATCATCTCCTAAGAAGACATCAACACCATCGTATTTCTCATACTCGCAGAACCACTCTCTATGGGGAGTGAAGTGAAAGGATGCACCTGAGCCAATCAACCATTCCTCGTTATCTACATGTGTACTTGAAGAAGCCAAGTACACATCCCCACCTTCATCTGAGGTGGTTTTCGCCTCTGAGAAGGAGCATCATCAGATCCCTTTCCTTTATCAGGAGCTTTAGATTTACACTCCCTTCTGAAGTGCCCTTCCTTTCCGCATTTCGAGCACACCACCTTTGTAGGTTTTCCTGAGATTTAGATCTCCCTCTAGATTTAGATCTCCCACTCGATGACTTATTTTTGTTTCTGTTTTGGGACCATCCTCGTACAGACAAGGCATCACCATTCTGGTTGTCCATATTTTTCCGTCTCATCTCCTCGGTCAGCAAGGCTGAGACTATTTCATCAAACTGCAAAGCAGTTGCATTGCTACCTATTGCAATAACCAGACTATCCCACGAGTCTGGTAGAGAACACAACAAACTGATGCACTATCTTCATCTGAAATTTTAATATCAATAGATAATAATTGACTTACCACAGTATTAAACGCATTTAGATGCTCTGTCACCGAGTCTCCATCTTTCATCCTTAGGTTATATAGCTTTTTCTGCAGGAACAGTTTATTCACACAGAGACTTAGATTGGTACAAAGTCCCTAACTTGTCCCATAAAGCCTTCACGTAGCTTCCCCTGATACATTCAACAATACTGAATCTGAGACACACAATCGTATTGTGCTCTTTGCCTTCCGATCCCACTTCTTCCATTCTTCATCGGTCACTCCCGTTGGTTTAGTACCTGGATCTACCGCGATCCACTGATCTTTATCCACCAACAGATCCTCCATCTTGAGTTTCCACAACTCAAAACTCTGACCATTGAACTTCTCAATCTCTATCTTTCCGCTGCTCGCCATCTTCTATCACCACCAGAATTGATCTCACAGATCTCCCACTGAACAAGGTCTACCACAGGCCCGAGCAAAACCCCTCAGCAACAAAGGCGTCCCCTTGAAGCCAAAACAGCTCTGATACCAAATGTAGGTTTTAACCCCCGTTACAGAACTTCCTGCATACGAAATCGTAAATCACAGGAAAAATTAAAATGCGATGAAGAGCACAGCATAACACATAAAAACACTAGGACACATTAGATATTCCCCACTGGATACTCCAAAACCGAGAACATACCAGCTATGATTATGTCATAATTTCATTTCAATTTATTACAATACATATTTTTATAATTTGCCGAAGCATCCTACCGATGGACCAAAAACCCATCGCGTCTCCAAAACCTATGGACCGAAACACCATAGGTAGGTTCGCCCAACTAATATAGAGTGCTGCCCCGACGCGTTGATGAGGGGGCTACCCGCCCCCTCAAACCCCTCGGAACAAGGGGGGCTGCCCGCCCCCCCTGATTCTATTTTATGTTTTTCTTTTTTTGACCCCCACGCTGCGTAACTCTAATCGGCGCAATGAAGGGAGGGCTCCGCCCCCCCTCTAACCCCCCAGTTCACTACGTACGTTAGTCGTGGAAATAATATAACACAACCCAACAAGTCTTCCTCATCCAATTATGGCAAACTTTCTTGAACCATGCAATTGTTCCCCACAAATTTCTTGAGGCACGATACAAGGAAGACTAGATGGATTTTTGAATTAGTTGGAAAGGCTAGTTTGTAAGTGTCTGCTCCTATACGCTGAAGTACCTGATAAGGCCCATAGAATTTTGGTGCTAGTTTCTAGAAACCCTTTTCTTTGAGAGAAGTATGCTTATATGATTGGATTCGCAGGAACACTTGGTCACATACTTGAAATGACTGATCGGAACGAAGTTAGTCATCCTATTTATTCATTATGTTCTGAGCTTGATGTAGATTATCTTTGAGATGAGTGATCATGGCAACGCGGCTCTGTAAGAGTTGATCAAATGTCTGTTCCTTGGAACATCTAGGGATATAAAAATATGGTGAAGGTGGGATCTAGCCATACACTGCTCATATGGCATCATCTTGGTGGCTTCATGATAGTTAGTATTTATACCCATTCAGCTAAAGGTAACCACTGTACCCATTGATGTTGCTTGTCTGAAGTGAAGCACCACATTAGATCTCCAAAAATTTGTTGACATCTTCTGTTTGACCATCTATTTGGGGATGATAAGTTGTACTCAGTTGGAGTTGCATGCCCTAGAGCTTAAAAAGTTCCTGCCAAAATTTGTTGGTGAAAGTGGGGTCTCGATCAGACACAATGAAAGTCAGCATGCCATGTAGTTTAAAGATTTGGTCCTTGAAAACTTGAGCCACCAATGTTGGGGTAAATGGGTGTGGTAGAGAGAAAAAAATGAGCATATTTGGAAAAAAATTCCCAGATCCTTCAACAGCTACCCAAGGGTGATGTATCTCCTTCCAACAACTACTCTGGAACCACCACACCCTTTAAGGTACAAGTTAACTTTTACATCCCCATATTTGAGGGTCAGATAGATGCGAACATTGTAGACAGATGGTTAAATCTGCTAGAAGGATATTTTTCTGTTCATGATGTTTCCAACTGGGAAAAGATTACTTTTTCACTTCTCAAAGCTGCCCCCCACGTCAAGGACTGGTGGGAAACCTATTGTGAGAATAAGGAGAAAAATATACCCTCACTATTTTCAGTCGCACCTGTTAGGCCTCTAGGAAACTCTCCGAGGTTGTAGATCGAAGATGCTTGGTAACACATAATCTTCAATATTGTTCTCTGAACTATTGGAATAAATGATGGTTTGGATCAAGCCAGATAACCATTTCAACTATGTTTTTACTCAAGACATGCATGAACACCCTCAGCTTATAAGGCTTTAGACCACTAATGCTCAACAGTTTGTAGTTTCAATGAATGGATGGAGAATACTGACCATACCGACAGATGCATACATAAACATAAATGAATGGATAGCTACAGGCAGCAAAAGAAAACACTGACTATACTGGCAGATGCATATATGACCACATATGAATGGCTAGCTACAGGAAACAAAGAAGCCTAAAAATCTAATTTATCAAAGCAGAGAAAAGATGACATTTATCTGGCCTTAGACAAAAAAGAAAACATGAAAAAATTGTTCAAGTGCAAGCTTATAACAGAAGAGAAAATGGAATATTGAACATATAACAGCAAAAAAAGCTTGTATTACTAATGAATGAAGATGAGAAGCTTGAGTACCAAAGTCTCTACAGTCTCCAGAAGTTTGAACCCCTATTACATCTTACTTTCAGCTATTTATAGCCTGTTTACAATGCTCCTGAGCTCTAAGAGGCTCAGAGTCTTAATCTGTCTGATATGTCTTGTTAACTGATTTATTCCCTCAATAGGAAAACATGGCTCAGATGTTTTCTCCTTTTGACAGAAGAGTAACCACTTTAAGATATTTTGGGTAGTTTGTTGCACTGTCTGGGAGCTCTCTCGTGCCAGAGATGCCCCACAATTGATTCTATTGTTATGGATGAGTTGTGTTGTGTAGTTGATCCATGATCACTTTCCGACCTCTGTTTTCCCGACAAACTATCTCCCGGACTATGCTGTGAGGTGGAAGGGGTCCCCAGGCCTCTGTTTTCCCTCTGAAATGCAAACAATGACTTCTTTCTGTTATAAACAGAGAAATGATGCAATACTAAAAAATCCCACCTAATCTGTGTATTTTGGACATCAAAAGTCCTAAAAAATGGTTTATTCACCTATCAGGTCCACCCTTAGGGTTACTGCAAGTCGCATTCGGCCCAGGTCCCTTGCTTCCTTTTTACTTTGACTTACACCTAAAAAACATTGATAACACGAGACAATTGGCCTTTGGCGGACTTCAAAATATATATATTTCCCTTCCTGGACCCTTTTGGGTCCAGGCTTCATTGCAATCGGCACTGCCCTGTTTCTCTTTGTATCTTGTTTAAACAACAAAATACACAAAAAAATGCATTAGAACTGGCTTTGATGCGGACCTGAAATCTTATGAAACATCATTTAAAATGTCGTTGAATCCACTAATCAGGCTGCACCTATGTATATAAAAAGGCCCCGCCCCATGGTCAGCGCCGATAGTGATCCTGCGATGTAACGTGGGCAGTCGATCTGCATGCGCGATCGATTGTCCACGTTTAATCGCCAATTGTGATCGCTCATTTTGTATTGTAATCGTCGATACCTCCACCGATGTGACCCGCTGATCCGATTATCGGTGATCGCTGATCGGCAGTGTCTTGCGCCGATTGTCGCTGCCTGCTTGTGCCAATCAGATCCGCCGATGTGATTTACTGCTTAGATCTGGGCCGTTAATCAGCCAGATCTAACGGCGGCTATGCCTTCTCAGTTTTAAGCCTGCGATAATGGTTTTTGTGATTTTGAAGTGTCTTAGCCTCTCGATAGTGCATTTCTACCTTTCCAAGGGCTCTCCTCCCTCGCTTTTTTCGATCTTTGGATGATCTTAAGCACTTTTGAAGACTTAAGGAGTGCTTTGGAGCATATTTGGATCCATTTGCATGATTTTAAGCAGACTTTGGAGACTTTGGGAGTGTTTTGGGTCCATTTTTGGGCCAAACGCCTCCAAGGCTAACATTAGCTCCTTTTGGGGATGAAATCCTCCCTGTGAGGTTTCAAGAAATGCAAAACAATGCCTTTCCTATAAAAAACAAGATCAAATCTTCCTCCTAGTGTTGCATTGGGCATGGAGTCTATTTAGCATGAAATAAAAACTTGAAAAAAAATATTTACAATACAAAGGCTTGAAAGCCTTAACTAAAATAAGGTTTCAAAAACTGCCCATTGACTAGGCCATCAAAAACATATCCTTCCTTTCATGCATCCCTTTTGAGAAAACAGTCACCAAACTGAAAATTGACCCTTTTTACCTTTCTATCAAAGACTTGCAAAAGCCTATTGATTTGATCCTCTACTTCAAAAACTTTCTAGCGTTTGACATTATCAGGTAGAGATGGTCTATATTTCACCTCATCTTTGTAGGCCTTCAGCCTTGGATGTTTTGCTTGGAAGGTTTTGTACACCTACTGAATGATAAGGTCTGCTTCATACTTTGTTGTGTCATTGTGACCTGAAAATTTAATATGAAAGATGAATCAATGCATTCTTCTGTGGGGGACACAAGGACTTCACCTGTTCCTGTAGCTTCCTTAGAGCAAGCCCATCAAAGAACATGTCACAAATATGTGGGCCTTCTTCCTCTGTGATCTGGTAAACTAGCTTTTCAAGCTACGTAGAGGCCAACTGATAAGGCTTGGTAATATCAAGATCGAGCTTATCCATGACAGCCTTGGGCATTGGATTATGGATGTCTCTAGTGTCCAGAAGGTAACTATGAAAGATTTAATCATGAATCGTCAGAGAGACATAAAATGATGGGGAGTTGTCTTCACAATTTTCAATCAGTGGACTGATAATAACAGTTGGTTGGTAATCTTGCAGATTTACATAGTCAGTGGAAGCTTGGATGGCATTAGGCTCAAGAGCCTCAAGGATAGATGTCTTGAAGGACTTATTCTTCACTGGTTCAATCAGAGGCATAGGTATTCTTGGCTTCCGAATTTCTGATTGAAAACTGAAAGAAGAAGGGAACTTGTCAAGGCCTCTTACCTCTATGGCTGGAGCTTTGAGGATGGTAGGATCAACTGTTGGTTTCTTTTGCTTATTAGCTTGCTATTCTATAGGGACAACATCTTTATGAACAAGATTCTCCTTAACATTATTCATCTTCGACCTCAGATTATATTGGTGTTGATCTTCATTTTGTAGAACAGCTTCACCATCCCATTCTTGCTAATCTGGTCATTGAATAATGACCTCTCATAGGCATCTTTGGTTAAAAAAGTGACGCTGCCTTTGTCTTCCATACAATGGATCTCATCATCTTCTTCAAACTAATCTTCTTCCATGACTGCATTTTGAAAAGGGATCTTCACCCTTTGGTCTTCATTGGCATCTTTGTTGCTTTGCAAAATCTGCAAGTGCTCATTTTCTCTTCTATATGGATTTGGATTTGGAAGAGAAAAGGTATTATGAACCCTTCCTTTCCCAGAATGCTACTCAAGCTTTAATTTGGAAAATTCAGAGGCTAATGACTCTATCATCTTGGCCATTTTATCAATCTTGGGATCTGAAGATGATGAAGGCTCGCCCCTCTGTCTTCTTCTATTAGCATTACCTTTGAGCTTTTCTGCAGCCATGATGTTTGCTTCTACTTCCAGGGTTGCATATTGCATATCAGTCAAAGAAGCACATTGCCTCTCCATCAACAGTAAACGGAAGTCAGAATCAAAGGCGCTGGCATAGATGAGTCTAGCAGAGGTAGTGGTGGGTTTCACTTCAGTTGGTATCTTGCTATACATGCAGTTAAATCTCTTATTAAAATTAGACAACAACTAACCATTTTCTCTCTTTAAGTTCCCAAACTCAGTGTGGTAGTAGAGGAGATCCTTCTTATCCCCCCAATGCTTTATAAATGCATCATCTAAAGCCTCAATATCTGCTATAGATCTTGGGGTCAGTACTCTGAACAATTTTCTAGCCTCTCCATCTAGGCTTTGGACAAAGACTCTAATCCAGACATCATCTTCACTAATGTCCAGGTTATCAGCATAGCTATAGAATGACTCGAGATGTTATTTAGCTGAAACACCTTCAGTCCCAGTGAACTTAGGCATATACTTCTGATATTCTCCAGTAGGCATAGCATTCAAAGGAGTGGGCAGTATTAGAGGTGTTACACAGTAATTTGTCACCGTTGGTCACCGTCCCTGTTACCCTTGTTTTCATACATTGGAGGACACATTTCGGGACCTGTGACCAATGACATAACCTAAAAACACTTGCATTATGTTCCCCTGAGTATGTACTTCATGTTCCCTGAAGACACCTTTTGCAAATTATCCCTAAAAAGTGCCCTTTTTCCATGGCGCAGGTACACAGTGTCTTACCCGCGCCAATGACTCATATCCTCAAAAGGGCACGCCAATTGGCGCTCTGTCCTAGAGCAACACCCGCGCCACCCTAATTGGTAATGATTTTTTGGCCAACGCGCACCCATATGTTTTTCCCTCTCTTTGTCATGAAGTTCTTTGAGGGAAAAATCCTCAAGATAGAGGTCGAGAGTCATTGTTTATCCATGACAACTATGCTAAGTAGCTTTTCAGGGATAATGCCAATCCACAATGGGCGTCCTGGTACATTGTATCTTCCTCCCTCCTCCATCTATAAATGATTGTCCTCATGCATTAAACAAGCTAGTTTTGCTAGAGTCTTTGTGAGTGCTGAAGTAATGCTAGAGTGATAGTAAAAATTGTGAAGCATAGGGAGGTTATGCTGCCAAAATCCTGAGAGAGAGAAGGACTTGTGCAAGACATATTTAGCTGCTCGCCCAGTCAGAGGATAGGTTCAACGTCAGAACCTTGGTTGTATCGTTCTCTACTTTTATTCATTAATGGACGACTTTCATTATGGTTCCACTCCTATTGTCTTCATAATGATGATTGAGTTATATCTTTTATGACTAATATATAGTTGCATCTATTGGATTTTATGCTTGTATTTGTGTCGTTCTTTGCATGTGCAGGTGTCCGTTCACGAGGATCGTGGGGATTGTGACCAGCCGGAGCAAAGGAACGGGAGCAGCGATTCTTCTACAAGTATTAGCGTTGGAATCCAGGTAGGCCATCATCATCGATCTTTGATTCGCAATTAGGAACCTACGTGTTAGCGTTGTGTGATTGTTGCTAGACCCGTGTTGGGCTAGTGGGATCGCCTCTGTCCACAGAGGGGATTTACCTATTCAACAAGAGGTCCATACCTAGTAGCTATGATTCTTTCCATTTTGGTAGGTGCTTGTGGCCCTACCATAGCTGTGGTGGCTAAAATAGTACTGGCAGTCTGAATGATAGAGGGCTAAGGAGTGGCTGATAAGACTAAAGGAGTATGATGGATAGGAGGTGAGGTTTCCTTTGGGCATACAAAAAAAGGAGAACCTAAAGAATAAGGAGCTTTATGAATCTCTAAGAGTTTTTCTTCGTTGCTAGTATTAGAAGCTATAATATCAACATACATTTGTTCTATTACAGGCCTTTCTTGAAGAGATATAGGAGATTGTTTAGGTTTACCTGAACCTAATGCTCCTTTTTGCAATACCTTTCTTTCTTTGATGATCTTTTCAGGGTCAGGTACTGGGTCAGCTTGTAGCTTCTAAGGATTTCTCCTAGTATGCCTCACAAACTGATCCAGAACAATGAAATGGAGTCGCCAAGAGCTTCGGCCTCTAGTAGAGTCGCCAGATAGATGATTACAGCCAAAAGCGTGCTCAGACTTTGTCTATCATCAAAGCTAGATCTATGTCATTTCCCAAGTAAGCTGAACTTCAGTTTCCTCTCCCCGGCAATGGCGCCAATTATGTTAGGACTCCAGGAAACTCTCCTAGGTTGTAGATCGGAGATGCCTCGTAACATATAATCTTCAATATTTTTTTTGAACTATTGGAATAAATGATGGTTTGGATCAAGCCAAATAACCATTTCAACTATGTTTTTACTCAAGACATGCATGAACACCCTCAACTTACAAGGCTTTAGACCACTAATGCTCAATAGTTTGTAGTTTCAATTAATGGATGGAGAATACTGACCATACCGGCAGATGCATACATAAACATAAATGAATGGCTAGCTACAGGCAGCAAAAGAAAATATTGACTGTACCGTCGGATTCATATATGACCACATATGAATGGCTAGCTATAGGCAGCAAATAAGCTTGCAAATCTAATTTATGAAAGCAAAGATAAGATGAGAGTTATCTGGTCTTGGACACAAAGAAAAAATGAACAAACTGTTTAAAAGCAAGCTTAGAACAGAAGAGAAAATGGAATATTGAACATATAACAGCAAAATAAGCTTGTATTAAATGAATGAAGATGAGACACTTGAGTAGCAAAGTCTCTACAGTCTCCAAAAGTTTGAACCCATATTACATCTTACTTGCCACTATTTATAGCCTATTTACAATGCTCCTGAGCTCTAAGAGGCTCGGAGTCTTAATCTGTCTAATATGTCTTGTTAACTGATTGATTCCCTCAATAGGCAAGCATGGCTCAGAGGTTTTCTCCTTCTGACAGAAGAGTAACCGCTTTCAGATATTTTAGGTAGTTTGTTGCACTGTCTGGGAGCTCTCTTGTGCCAGAGATGCCCCACAATTGATTATGTTGTTATGGATGAGCTGCGTTGTGCTATTGATCCATGATCACTTTCCGGCCTTTGTTTTCCGAGCAAACTATCTCCTAGATTATGCTATGAGGTGGAGAGGGTCCCCAGGCTTTTGTTTTCCCTTTGGAATGCAAACAATGATTTCTTTCTGTTATAAACAGAGAAATGATGCAATACTGAAAAATCTCGCCTTCTTTGGGTATTTTGGACTTCAAAAGTCCTAAAATATGGTTTATTTACCTATCGGGTCCGCCCTTAGGGTTATTGCAAGTCGCATTCGGCCTGGGTCCCTTGCTTCCTTTATATTTTGACTTACGCCTGAAAAACGTTGATAACGTGAGAAAATTGTCCTTTGGTGAACTTAAAATATATATATTTCACTTCCCGGACCCTTTTGTGTCCAGGCTTCATCGCAATTGGCGCTACTCTGTTTCCCTTTGTATCTCGTTTAAACAACGAAATACACGAAAAATGCATTAAACTGGCTTTAGTGCAGACCTGAAATCTTATGAAACATCATTTATAATGTCGTCGAATCCACTAATCGGGTTGCGCATATGTATATGCAAAGGCCCCGCCCCATGGTCAGCACTGATAGCGATCTTGTGATGTAACGTGGGCCGTCGATCTATGCGCATGATTGACGGTCCACATTTAATCGCCTATCACAATCACTCATTTCGTATTGTAATCGTTGATACCTCCACTGATGAGACCCGCCGATAGCAACTCGCCAATCCAATTATCGACGATCGTTGATCAGCGGTGCCTTGTGCCGATTGCCACTACTCACTTATGTCAATCAGATCCGCAGATGCGATTTACCACTTAGATCTAGGCCATTGATCAGCCAAATCTAATGGCGGTTGTGCCTTCTCAGTTTTAAGCCTGCGATAATGGTTTTTTGTGATTTTGAAGTGTTTTAGCCTCCCGATAACGCATTTCTGCCCTTCCAAGGGCTCTCCTCCCTCGCTTGTTTCGATCGTTGGATGATCTTAAGCACTTTTGAAGACTTACGGAGTGCTTTGGAGCATATTTGGATCCATTTGCATGATTTTAAGCAGACTTTACAGACTTTGGGAGTGTTTTGGGTCCATTTTTGGGCCAAACGCCTCCAAGGCTAACAACACCCACTTGAAATTCATTTTGGGATGCCATCAAGGAGTAGTACTAACCTATCAGGAACTAAATACATAAAGTGGACTACACTGCAATAGGGAAGGGACCAAGATGTGCAAGAGTTTACCAATATTTTTCATACCCTTCGTACGAAGTTGGGTATCAAGGATTCTAAGCTGAATTTGGTGCTCAAATATCGCAGTTTCCTACACAGGTACATCTAGGACGAGATGGATTTCCGGGATATCTCCTTGCTCGGCACGACATACTGATACACTGTCAAGTTTAAGTAGAAGTTCAAACAAAATAAGAGAGAATTTGAATCTATGAATCTAAAGTAAGGGAAAGGTTCCTCCAAACCGAAGAATAAAGGACAAATCCAAGGCGAGTTGACCCAAGTGTTTCTGGGAAAACTAGTGTCTTTTCGATCGACTAGCCCTCTAGGTTTGGCAGCTACCCTAGAAACAACAGTTTAAAGCAATTCACGATTTCTTCTATGTATAATAGATAAGAGAAAGACAAAGGAACCAACCTGGATCTTCCACTCAACTCCTTGCTTGATCTCTCTCCCCCTTGACAGAGCTTGCAACTCCTCTCCGTACTTATCCCGCTTGGAGAGTACCTGTAGAAACACAGTAACAAAGAACCATCAAATCATCTTGATCTATTGTATCATAAGAATTACAAAATCAAAAATGTAATGAACATACAATGGCATTCATAAATAATAACATTCATAATTGCACAGTTATATGGAAGAAAAATCAAAGAACTTTATTAAATAGAAGGGAGAATTACAACCCAGTTGTCTGATCCAACATCATCCTACCTATTGGGTCCCTATAATACTAGTGATTACCCCATTAATATGGTAGTTGTACCCCATATTAATATTGTTGTGCCCCTATTGTCACCATATTGTTATTACTGTGCCCCATAGAATCCCTCTAGTGTTATTTTTTGTGGCTTTATATTATTATTGTTAGGTCGGCTGGGTTATATTGTGACTCCTTAGACTCCTATATATAGAAAGGAGGTTTTTTCATTTGAATCATCCAAGAATTGTTCATTTATGTAATGTAAAGAAGGTTTCCCCCTCGAAGAGGTTGAATTCTAAGGCGTTGATCTATCTTTTCTATCTTTTTCTTGAGTTGGTTACATAACACTACCAGCATCAAAGCCCTCTTCACCTCATGAAAAGCAAGATCACACAAACAATATAATGCTCTTTCTCAAATAAAAACTATCAACACTTCCTTGTAAATTACAAAATTCCAGCCTCCTCTAGATCTCTCAGATGAGGGATCCATTTATAGATGTGTGCAAGGGTGTGAGTCATCTCTAGGTTTTGATTAGTGTCATTCCACTTGTTGCATTTGGTTCCACTTGGAGATTTCTTGGATCTCTTACTCATCCCCTGGGCGAATTCAGAGAGGCAAGTGTCATAGGAGAAGTTTCTAGAAGATTCCCTGAGCATCCACTTAGCAAACTGTCTCAGACATTTGTCCGTCCTCGCTCATCGCACCCTACAGAAGGCCTCATCAGTATGCATCGCACTTGGCTAGTGTAGAAGTCAGTATGCATTGCACCTTGACAGTGGAGCAGTCAGTATGGTCCAGTTTAGGCTAGTTCTGGATGGTTTTTTAGGTGGAACTTTTGGGGAATGATGTAATCATTTGACCATGATCTTTTAGGGTATGAAACAACACTTTTAGGGGTTGAAGAGCCCTATTTTATTGACATATAAGATTGGGGTTGAAGTGCCCAAAGATGTCTATAACACCAAGACAGCCCGTCGAAGCAACAAGAAAATAACAACACCATGAAGTCAAAGAAGGACATAGGAAAGTGGTGTTAGTTCCATAAGAGCCCCACTCATAACACAAGTGAGTGTCGGGCCATGCAGTCGCTGGTAGCTAAGTTGAAGGCTTCATAATCAGATGCATGTTTCAACTCATAGTCAGAACCCGACAAGAGGAATGACAAAGGGAAGCAAATTATTTATGTCGAGTCCAATGTGATTGTTTCCACCACCAAGATCCAAAAGAATGAGCCCGAAGATCCAGAGGAGGGGGAGCATCTCTTCCACCCACAGATGTGAGTGAAGGTTTTGTTGCTGAAATTCATTGTCAATAGTGGGAGCCAAAAGAACCTCATTTCACCAGAGGTTGTGAAGTATCTAGGCCTACCGACCACACCACACCTGCAGTCATACAACATCAGGTGGCTTCACCAAGGACGAGATCTTTGAGTTAGACAACAGTGCCACCTTCCCTACAGCATCAAGCCCTTCACAGATGAGGTATTGTGTGATGTTTCTCCTCTTGACATTTGTGATGTATTATTAGGACAACCATACTTGTGGAAGCGACATGTTGTATATAAGTTGAGAGCTCACTTTATTATAATTTCGTTGGGTGATACGTTATACAAGATACCAGAGGTAGCTCTGCCTACCGCCATCTCTTTTATCTTTGCTAAGAAATGCAGTAAGATCATCTCCCAGACTGGGAAATTTGTTTTCTTTTTTATTCACTCTCAAAGTAAGGGGAAGATCCTAGCCACATCCATGGCCCCCAGGAAGGCTTCCTCCATGCAACAGAAGCAAGTGGATACAATTGTCGAAGAACATAGTAACATCTTCTCCTCGCCCACAGGGGTACCCTTGCACTGTCAGTTCAAGCATTTGATCAATCCCAATCTCGGAGCACCTCTACCTAACAGGCCGATATATCACCGCTCCATTCCGGAAAATGAAGAGATCAAGCGGAAAATCCAAGGTTTGTTTCAACCAGGACACATCCACCAATAGGTTCACAACATCTTGGAGAATTTAATTGCAAAGTACAAGCAGCAACATGATCAACATCGAGCGCCACACAAGTTTCAGGTGGGCGACAAATTTTGGTTGTATTTGCAGAATGAATGCCTTACTGGAGCCCATCGGAAGCTCAAACCACTCTGATATGGTTCTTACACTATTACTAAGGTTGTGGGAGACAATGATTTTGAGCTTAGTATTCCCCCATTCCTTGGCCTACACCCATTTTTTAATGTGGACGCCTTCGACCAAATTTTCCACCATTACTGGACACATAAGACATTACAGAACAACTCAGACCAACATAGTTAAACCCAGACTGCATGGAACAAGCCACAATTGGTCGGATTATAGAAAAACAAGTCAAGAACACTCGCCAATAGAAGATCAAATTATATCAAGTTGTCAAAGATGGACAACACCTGCCCCAAGGAAAGTAGCTCACTAGGGACCAAGTTCAACAAAAATTTCCCCGTCTCATGGAGGCACTCAACGCAATGGGGACCATTTCTTTCTAAGGGGGGGAAGGATTGATCCAAGTGGATGTGGGTAGCCATCCACCTATTCCACTAGGACCCCCCACCATTGTCTCTTTAATTTTTTCAGTTTCCTTAATTGTAGCACATTTTACTATTTTTGGCAATTTTTCGGGTCTTGAACTTCCATCGCTGTTATGAGGCCCTAAACGACACATTTTTTGGGAAAACTAGGGCCAATAGAGGCGATTGGCTAGTGTTGGCCCATTGTATGTTGTATTCCTTGGATAAATATTTCTAACAAGGTATTGTGTGCATCAAACGAATATCGTATGCCAAAGTTACGACCCCGAGAAGTTGATGTACCAATTTACCAAAATGATCCCCATAGTTTTGGCGCTTCATCTCCTAGGGTTATGTTTTTGGATGTTTAGGGTTTTCCATTGTTTATTAATAATAAATACGCCTTCGAGCCTCATTTTAACATAGTTCAGAGGCATGTAGCCGCCACATCTTTTCTCGAAGATAAGCTACCATCACCCGAGCTAGTCTTATTTCCATTATGTTTGTAAGCATATTTCAGTGTTTGATATTAATGAAATGAAGTGTTATTTCTGCTGCATCTTTGTATTTATGGTCACATCGGTAAATTGTTTCATTCCTGTTTAAATTCGGATCAGTGGAGTCCCCTTAAAGTATGAGTGTGGCCATTCTTCTTAAAGCTCATATATAACTCCTGGAAATCCATTGTGATAGGGCCCATTTGCAAAGCCATTAAACACCAAGGATAATGTCGCAACCACCCATTTCAATGACAAACATGTGGGTCTTGAGGTGAAAATCCCCTATCTGAAGCTTAATATTTTCACAATTTCCTTCACATTTCATGGTTTCCCCATCAACGATAAGGACTTGGAAATTAGATACCGCTCGTACAAAACAATGAACGACTTCTACTACTCACTTATGGACAAATTTATGAGTGCTGCCACTATCAATTGACACTACTACTGGCCAATGCTTAATAAAACCTTGGATTTTGATAATTTGAGGCGAAGAAATTCCAGCCAAGGAATGTAGTGATATAATCGGCTCATCTGGTGAAGTTGTGAGATCATTGTTTGGGCTGGTTTGGGGTTCACCCACTTCTTCCTCAGGCACTTCAGTGGATGAAGCTTCATCGACTGAATTGTTTTCAATAGCATCAATTTGAAAGAATTTTGGTTCCTTGCATTTATGTCCTGGGGAGTACATGTCATCACAGTATTAGTAGAGTCCTTATTTCCTTCTTTTGGCCATTTCTGTCGGCGACACCTTTTGAACCTAAAGTGTTTGGGTGGGGCCCGTAGCTGGGGTGGGACGTGTCTTTGCAACGAAATTTGGATGATTGGATTGGGAATTTAAGGCAACTTCTACATCTAAGGCCTTGCGGCATGCATCCAACCAAGTAGTTGGGTGAAGCATTCGAACATGGGCTTGGATGGTTTCCTTTAGGCCATTGATGAATCATTCAAAGTAAAATTCATCTCCTATTCTGTTAGTTCTGATGCCCAATTGTTCAAAAGATGCAATGTAGTCCCTTACTGTACCTATTTTCCTAAGCTTAGTGAGATGACCCAAAAAGTGAGATTCCTAATCAAAGCGGTCACATATGGATTTTGAGAACATGTTCCAAGTTGGCCTCCGTAGATAAAATTTTTGATGCCACTACCACCACTTCCATTTCTCTTGGTCGAAGTAAAGGGCTCTAACATGTAGTTTAGCTCCATCCTCCCATATATTATTAAGGGTGAAATACTATTCCATTCATACCACCCATACTACAGGGCTAGAGCCATCAAATTTGTACATGTCTAACTTGGGTTTTAGGTGGCTCGAAGATTGGTGAGCTCGACAGAAATGAATGCGATGGCTGGATTCTCCTTCTACATGTGCAACCAACACTAGATTCTTCCTCATGGGTTCACGAGACCTCTTCGGGTCAATCAATACTTCAGTGATGTTATTGAGGGATGACTGTAAGGTCTTGAATTTTTTCTCAAGGGTGACACCTTTTGAACCTTAAGTGTTTGGGTGGGGCCCGTAGTCGGCGTGGGATGTGTCTTTGAGACAACATTGGATGATTGGATTGGGCATTTAAGGCAACTTATATTGATCAGTGGTTGTCATTGATGTCAACCCAAATAGCACCAAGGGTTACCCCTATATTGTATGGGCATTTTGACTTGACAACTTACTCTATTATGAGTCAAGAATATTCTAGATGGATTCTACTCACCAAGATGTTTCCGTTGATATATGACACGCCAAGTAATTCTTTACGGTTTGAGAGATATCCATGTTTGAAGTTAGTAACCCCAGTTAGTGGGATAAAACCCTATGGGGTTGTGGCATGGCATTCCTAATTGACATTCACTTGTTGAGGACCCTCTCAACTCAAGGCATTCATATAAATAATGACACTCATATACTCCTCTAGTAGGGATTTTGTGGCTTCAAACAGGGCATCGTGGAATTTTCACCATAACTTTTTTTTCTGCGAAGCTTCAGAATCTGAAATTAAAACCCATTTGGGCCGAAATATTGATGAACCTCGTGACCAAATTTAAGATCTTGGTTTGCTATATTTTCGGAGATATGACCTGAGGAAGTTAGGTTTTTTCAGGATCCCGAATTCCATCTCAAACAGGCAACGTTGGGAAAATCATCATAACTTTCTCTCTGAGCATTGGATTCAAATTTCATAAATAGTCAAAGAAAGAGAACGGATTGTATTTTGTTGAGTAGTATGTTCAGGGCCGGAGGTCGCAACAGTGACAAGTGGCACTTTGTACAAGTTTTCTCTACTGAACCAGTCTATAATCAGGTCATCATAGGATATTGGACATAACTCTTTCTTGAAGAATCCATTCTTGATCAAACCCGTGGAGTTGGAAAGAGGACTCATAGGGCTACCACAAAAAGAAATTTTAGACCCTGGAGATATGAAATTACATAAATACAACGAATTCAATATCAAGCTCCTAGAAGGCAAGAAAAAGCATGCATTCAAGGATCACTATAGTAAGGACCACACATCAACAGTCAAGGGTAAGTCTCCTACAACAAGGTATGTATGATTACTGTTTACATTTGAAATATAAGTATCATATTTGACATATGTTTGTGAAAGAAAACGTAAGTATATACAATGTCTCGGTTATATCTCTATGTCTCTATATGTCATAGTTAGTTTTTCGGATATCCTATTCTTGATACTACACATTTGATGCTACATATTCTTTATGCTACACCAAGTCTGCTAAATCTATATGATATTGTAAGTTCATGTTACTTGTTCATAGTTGATATAATGATCTCTATTGTTGTACTTAGAACTTGGTCCATCACAATTCTAGGGTTTATCATCAATTTTTTTGTATATATCTTTAGGCTAGTTTTGGATATAGTCTTGCATAGAATCCAGACCTATATCAAGTGTGAGAGTCTTTGTCTACTGTTGCAACAAGTCAACAACAAACGTGAAAAGCACACTCTAGGTACGCATTGTAATTTTAATTTGTATTTATTCATTATTATGCACTTACATGTGTTTTGAAGGTAGAGGTAAGTTGAAGGGTATTGTTTTTTTTTGGGATTGGTTTCTCCAGGAAAATTTTGGATGCAGGTAGAAGAAGATTCATGTACAACTTCAAGCAAGAATCCAAGAGCAGAAGTATCAAATCAAAGGAAGAATTGTAGCGAGACATCCTTTGAAGACATGAAAACCATCTGTGTATTGTGAAGAAGTGTCAAGGCCAAGAGTCATCATTGTATAGTTGTAAAAGAGTCATTTGTAAAGTGTCATCATTGGAAGAGTCATTATTATAAAAGAGTCAACCTGCCTACAGTCGAAAAGGCATTATTGGGAGGTATAGGAGTCTCTTTTGGAATGATGTCATGGTTGGGTTGCAAGTCATAGTGTGATTGGGTGTTTGGTCAAAATCATTGTAAATCATATTGTATCATGGATCGTTGTCCCTGGTATGGGAATCCACACTCTTGTCTCATTTCAGTCATTATAGGGTGGCAGGGAGGTGCTAGGCTGGTGCATGAAGTCGCCTCCAGGTTGGAGCATGTGAACACTTCAGGGTGGTAGGTTGGTCTAGGATGTTGGGGCATCCATTTAGTTGACTACTGAAGAAACCAAGGATTTGGGGCATCCTTCTAGTGGGAGATGGAGAAGAATGTTTTTCTAGAATTTTAGGAAGTTGTTGATTTCATTTCAGTTGAAGCTGAAGATTAAAGAATTTATTAGAAAAACGTTCAGTGGTTTTTGACCTGGAGGGGGTTTTGCACCTAAAATTATTATGTCTATTGTGTTACTTTATTTACTATTATTACTGCATAAACGTTAATACTAATTGAAGATTAACTAATGCTATGAAAAGATTTAAAAGTGTTAATTGCTAAGGAATACTGATTCACCCCCCCTCTCACTATTTCCAACCATTGGTATCATAGCTTGGTTTCTTCAGTAACATCTTAACCGCTGGAAGTCAGTTTTTAGAGCATAGAGATGAGAAAGTCAAAGAATTAGGTTACAAGGATTTCAAAGGAAGGTACAGGTACAACAAAATCTTAAGAAAGTGAGTATTGTGTACCAACTCCTGATTTTGATGCAGATAATTACTGGATATGGGAATCGAGGATGGAAGTACATTTGCAGGCACATGGAGTATGGGAATCAATTGTTTCTGGAGACACATCTACCAATGAAGTGAAAAGGTACAATTCAAAGGCCATGAATGTAATTTTGAATGTTTTCCCAAATTCTGTGAAAACAAAATTTGGTCAATGTTCAAAAACAAAAGCTCTTTGGGAAAAGCTTCATAATCTCTATTCGACAAAGAAATCAGGTCAAGATGTTATTGAAAATATAGATCCTTCTGATTATGATGAAGAAATGGGAGAAATGAGTAAAACAAATTTTCAAAATCAAGTGATCAAGGTGATAAAGGAACTCAAAAGTAGAAAGGAAAATACAAGGCTTTTGGAAGCAGAATTGAAGACAGAAAAAGAACTCATAAAAGAAAATGAAGAGTCCAAGAAGATGATTAGTAGTCTTAGAACTCAATTGGAAGAAATCAATAATACAGTGACACGAGACCTCAAGAGAAAAGTCCAACAGAAGCAACAAGAACTCGACACAGCGTTTGCAAAGATTAGAAGGATCACACAACATATGCAGGAAGTAGAAATTGAAAGGAAGGAATGTGATCAAAGATACATATTCGTTGTTGAACAAAATAAAAATGAATTAGAAACACTTCAGTAGAAATAAGTAGGCTCAGGATTGAAAATGAGAAGTAAAAGGAACAGATACAGGTTCTCAATAGAGAAGTAGAGAAGACCACTCTTCTCAAGCTACAAGTTGAGGAGGCAGAAAAAAAAGGAGTATCTTGAAAAGATGGTTTCAAGAAGATCTTTCTCAAAAGCAAGAAGAACTTGATGCAACCAGTGACGAGATCAACAAACTCAAGGGATAACAAAAAGAACACTTACAAGAAAAGACAAATGAAGAAGAAAAAATGAAAGCAATTAAAGATGATACAACTCCAGTTGATGAAGGTATAAGCTCCACATCTTCGCAGGATTATTCTAAGAAGGAAGTTGATCAAATTGAAAAGCCAAAGAAAAATGTTGCAACTCCAAAGAACAAGACCAAAGCAATCAAGAACAAAGGACCACAACAAACTACAACACCGCCTCCAAATAAGAATGAAAAATCTTCCAGGTATGTTTGTTTATTTAATGGTTATTGTTTTTCATGTGCTAACTATGGACATATGGCCAAGGATTGTAAAGTTATTGATATGTAGAACTATCAAGAACCATCGCATTCGAATGAACGATTAAGGTACACACATTTATTTAATGGTTATTGCTTTTTATGTGCTAACTATGGACATATGGCTAGGGATTGTGAAGTTTTTGACAGGTACAATCATTATCTGCAAAACCCTAGAAGCAAGTTTGCAGGATCACGAAAGAGGCTCCATGATGTTTTTGTCATAAGAGAATATGTGCTATATGGGCCAAACATTGAATGTTTCAAATTCCATAACTATGGCCATAGCGCTCACAATTGCAGATATCAGATGGAATCACCTATGGACAACATTGAATGCTTCAAGTGTCATAACTATGGGCACATGGCTCGAGATTACAGGTATAAGAAGGTATGGAAAAGGAAACATGTACATGAAGACAAAGCAGATAACAAGGTTTCAGTAGTTATGCTTCCAGGATTTGTAAAAGCAAAAGGTCATGAGGAATTAACAGTTGCTTCAAATAATGACTCAAGTCAAGATGGCCCATTAGGTGACTCACTATTTTGAACAATCTGGCTTGTTGACTCCTTAATGTTTGTAGAGGAGGAGTCTATGTAGCAGTATATGGCACAAGTCTACGATTGACAGGAAGGTAGTTTGAACAAGATGGAAGTTTCATTACAGGTTAAGGGGAGAAAAACAGTTGAATAATTACAAGTTACCAGGAACAAGGCAAGATTAGTCTGCAAAGGATATGCACAGGTTGAAGGAATATATTTTGAAGAAAAAATTTCTCCCTTTTCCAGAATGGAAGCTATCAGGATGTTTCTTGCTTATGCTTGCTCGAGAAAAATAAAGGTCTGCCAAATGGATGTTAAGTTAGCTTTTCTAATTGGTGGATTGGAGGAAGAAGTTTACATTGAAAAACCCGAAGGTTCTCTGCTCTCTAACAAAGAAGACTACGTATGCATATTAAAGAAGGCTCTATATGGTCTCAAGCAAGCACCTAGGGTTTGGTATGCTCATCTTGATGGATATCTACATCAACAGGGATTCAAGAAAGTAAGTGTTGACAATAATCTTTATGTGAAAGTGGATCGAGATAACCTAACAATTATCGAAGTATATGTGGATGATATAATCTTTGGAAGCAGTGATGACATATTAAGTAAAGACTTTGCCACAAAAATGCAAAGTGAGTTGGAAATGTCTATGCTTGGAAAACTGACATACTTTTTAGGGCTTCATATTTCTCAGCACGATAAAGGAATATTCATATATCAAACCAAGTACATCAAATAAATTCTCAAGAAATTTCAGATGGAAGATTGCAAGCCAGTTCTTACCCCCATGGTAACAGGTTGCAAGTTAAGCTTAGAAGACTCATTAAAGGATGTGGACCAAAGTTTGTATAAACCATGATTGGTAGTCTCCTATATGTGACATCCTCCTGACCTGATGTGATGCAGGCAATTGGACAAGTAGCAAGACTCCAAGCAGCACCAAAAGAATCTCATATTATTGTTGTCAAAAGAATTCTTTGATATCTCAAAGGCACAATGGAATATGGTCTATGGCATCCAAAAGGAAATTATCTAGTCATCCAAGCTTATATAGATGCAGATTGGGCAAGAAGTGTTGATGATCGTAAGAGTACTAGTGGAGCAACATTCTATCTAGGTGGTTGTTGTGTTTCATGGTTAAGTAAAAAGAAATCTTCAATCTCGTTATCCACAGCAGAAGCAAAATATGTCGCAAAAGTAGCTTGTTGTACTCAAGTTCTTTGGATGAATCAAACTTTGCAAGATCTTCAAGTCAATTTCGATGAGCCTATTCCCATCTTTTGCGATAACACCAGCGCCATCAGTATATCCAAGAATCCTGTGATGCATTCCAAAACGAAGCACATTCCAATTCAATATCATTTCGTTAGAGAGCAAGTCGCTGAAAAGAATATCAAGATTGAATATATTGGCACAAAGGAACAAATTGCTGACATCTATACCAAACCATTATCTAGTGAAGCATTTGAGTATGTTTGCCAAAATCTTGGAATTCTCCCAAGTTTTCATTAGACTCTTTCTCTTATCTACTTGAGTAGAAAGGGGGAGAGGAGGTGTGTACATGTCCTAAGGATAGTTGTTTGTCAGGGGGAGTTACCCTTTGCCATTGATGACAAAGGGGGAGAGAAGGTAGTAGGAAGAGATGGCATGATCGCAGGGGGAGTACTTATGTTTCCATCAATGCCAAAGGAGGATATTGTTGATAAGTGGTTGTCATTGATGTCAACCCAAGCAGCACCAAGGGCTACCCTGATCTTGCATGGGAATTTTGACTTGAAAAATTATTATATTCTAAGTCAAGGACCTTCTATATGGATTATAATTGTCGTGATGTTTCCGTTGATATATGGCACGCCAAGTAATTCTTCACGGTTTGAGAGATATTCATGTTTGAAGTTAGTAATCCCTGTTAGTAGGATAAAACCCTATGGGGTTGTGGCATGGAAATCATAATTGGTTGTGGTCATTGAATAGTCAATAATTAATAATAAAAAATCTCCTAAGATATCTCCAACATTCACTTGTTGAGGACCCTCTCATCTCAAGACATTCATATAAATAATGACCCTCATATCCTCCTATAGTAGGGATTTTGTGGCTTCAAACAGGTCATCGTGGAATTTTTGCTATTATTTTTTTTTTATGTGAAGCTTTAGAAGATGAAATTAAAACCCATTTGAGCCAAATCTTGATGAACCTCGTGACCAAATTTTAGATCTTGGTTCGCTACATTGTCAGAGATATGATCTGAGGAAGTTAGGGTTTTTGTAGGATCCTGAATTCCATGTCAAACAGGGGAAGTTGGGAAAATTGTCATAACTTTCTCTCTAAGCATTGGAATAAAATTTCGTAAATAGTCACAGAAATAGGATTGACTGTATTTTGTTGAATAGTGTTTTCAAGGCCAAAGGTCGCAACAGTGACACGTGGCACTTGGTACAAGTTTTCTCTACTGAACTAGTCTATAATCAGGTCATCGTGGGAGATTGGGCATAACGCTTTATTGAAGAATCAAATATTGATCAGACCTATGGAGTTGGAAAGAGGATTGAGAGGGCTACCACAGGAATAAATTTCAGACCCTGGAGATCCGAAATTACATAGATACAACAGATTCAATATCGAGCTCCTAGAAGGCAAGAAAAAACATGCATTCAAGGATCACTGCAGTAAGGACCGCACATCAATAGTCAAGGGTAAGTCTCCTACAACAAGGTATGTATGATTAGTGTTTACATTTGAAATATGAGTATCATCTCTGACATATGTTTTTGCAGGACAACGCAATTATATACAATGTCTTGGTTATATCTCTATATCTCTATATGTCACAGTTAGTTTTTTGGATGTCCTATTCTTGATACTACACATTTGGTGCTACATATTTTTGATGCTACATATTCTTGATGCTACACCAAGTCTGCTAGATCTATATGATGTTGTAAGTCCATGTTACTTGTATTTTCATAGTTGATAGAATGGTCTCCGTTGTTGTACTTAGAACTTGGTCCATCACAAGTCTAGGGTTTATCATCAATTTTTATTGTATATATCTTTAGGTCAGTTTTGGATATAGTCTTGCATAGAGTCCAAGCCTATGTCAAGTGTGAGAGTCTTTATCTACTACTGCAACAAGTCAACAACAAAAGTGAGAAGCACACTTCAGGTACGCATTGTAATTCTAATTTGTATTTATTCATTATTATGCACTTACATGTGTTTTGCAGGCAGAGGTAAGTTGAAGGGTATTTTTTTTTGTTTTGGGATTTGTTTCGACAAACAAATTTTTCATGCATGTAGAAGAATATTCAAGTACAACTTCAAACAAGAATTCAAGAGCAGGAGTATCAAAACAAAGGAAGCATTGCAGCAAGACATCCTTTGAAGACATGACAACCATCCATATATTGTGAAGAGGTGTTAAGGCAAGAGTCGTCATTGTAAAGTTGTAAAAGAGTCATTTGTTAAAGTGTCATCATTGGAAGAGTCATTATTATAAAAGATTCAACCTGCCTAGAGTCGAAAAGGAATTATTGGGAGGTATAGGAGTCTTTGTTGGAATGATGTCATGGTTGGGTTGCAGGTCATAGTGTGATTGGGTTTTCGGTAAAAATAATTGTAAATCATATTGTCCCTGGTACGAGAATCCATACTCTTGTCTCATTTAAGTCATTAGGGTGGAAGGGAGGTGCTAGGCTGGTGCATGAAGTTGCCTACACGTTGGAGCCTGTGAACACTTTAGGGTGGTAGGTTGGTCTAGGATGTTGTCGCATCCATTCAGTTGACTATTGGAGAAACCAGGGTGTTGGGGTGCCCTTCTAGAGGGAGTTGGAGAAGGATGCTTTTCTAGAATTCTAGGAAGTTGTTGCTTTCATTTTAGTTGGGTCTGAATATTAAAGAATTTATTAGAAAAGCGTTCGATGCTTTTTGAGTCGGAGAGGGTTTTCCACTAAAATTCTTGTGTCTACTGTGTTATTTTATTTATTGTTATTACTGCATGAACAATAATTGAAGATTAACTAATGATCTTAAAATATTTAAAAGTGATAATTGCTAAGGAATATTGATTCACCCCCCCTCTCAGTATTTCCAACAACTTCTACATCTAAGGCATTGCGTCATGCGTCTAACCAAGTCGTTGGGTGATGCATTTGTACATGGGATTGGATGGCTTCCTTTAGGCCACTGATGAATCATTCCAAGTAAAATTCATCTCCTAGTCTATTAGTTTTGATGACCAATTGTTCAAAAGGTGCAATGTAGTCCCTTACTATACATGTTTGCCTAAGCTTAGTGAGACGACCCAAAAAGTGAGGTTCACGATCGAAGTGGATGCATATGGCTTTCGAGAACATGTTCCAAGTTGGCCTCCCCGGATAACATTTTTTGATGCCACTACCACCACTGCCATCTCTCTTGATCCAAGTAAAGGGCTCCTGCATGTAGTTTAGTTCCATCCTCCCATATATTATTAAGGGTGAAATACTATTCCATTCGTACCACCCATACTGTGAGGTTAGAGCCATCAAATTCGTACATGTCTAACTTGGGTGTCAGGTGGCTTGAAGATTGGTGAGCTCCATGGAAATGAATGTGATGGTTGGATTCTCCTTCTACATGTGCATCAACACTAGGTTCTTCCCTCATGAGTTCCCGAGACCTCTTCAGGTCAGCCAATGCTTTAGTGATGTTGTTAAGGGATGCCTAGAAGGTCTCAATTTTTTGCTTGAGGGCTTCGAATCTCTCTAATGCCTTCTTTGCGGCCATAACTTGACACCTGGTACTTTACATACACTAGCCCCAGTCAATTTTTGAGCTTACTTGAGAGTAGTATGGTTGGAAAGAGGGAAAGCTTAGGAGTCTAGTGACGTGGGTCACTTGAAGGCATGTCAGGAAAAATTTAGGATTGCCTGAAAATTGGGGGCTTACAAGTGAATGGTACCACTATGACCAGCTTGTCGTCCTGAATGTTATGGGCTAGGTCTCTTGCAAGCGTCTCGAAATGGGCCCAATTTTTTTATTTTATTTTTTTACTCTGAAAGGAGTTTTACTCCCAACTAATCAATACTACAGTGGGAAAATTCCAAAAAGCTTGATACTGCCAAATAGCCTGCAAAAATAGGGTTTGGACTGTAGTAATAGATACCCCAAGGTCTTGGTACTGCAGAATGTGTTGCGACAATCTGATCTGGACTATGACAGCCAAAACCAGTCTGATCTACATTGTGAAAACCCCAAATGTTGAATCTGATCTGTACGACAAAGGAAAAACCCCAACTGTTGGATCTAGTCTAGACAACGACAATCGAACCTCAACAACTGGATCTGATTTAGAATAAAAGGTGGGAGTGATCTTCATATGGATGAGGGAACAAATTCTCAAACAAGTGACAGGTTCTATAGATCACAATATACGCAGATGTCCAACAATAGTACTTGGCCCAATATTTCAAGGCATTAACTACGGAGGATCGACCATACCCTTAATTGTACTACCTGACTACCCTATTGTACATTCAAGTAATCTCCCTGAGTGTTGTTCTCAGTGTATTATAGCAGTAAGACGGTCGACGACTTATCTAAGGTTAGGTTTCAGGTTACCCTAGGGGGCTTCCGATATCCCCAAGGGTATATAGAAGTGCAATCTGTGTGTGGTTCTATCTAATGCACTACTACTCAAAGGGGTACCCACAGGGGTTACAAGGGAGTCCAACAAGTGTGACCACCTCTTGTAGTTCATGCATGCATGCCTCCCCAAATCTGCAGGTTTATATGCTCAACAATAGATCCAGTGGTTTAAAGACGTCAGAACATGTCTCTATCCTAAAAACAAATTGTGAAAATTGGAGGTACAATTGGCCTTGGAAAGTGTTTTGATACCACTTGTTATGCACTTGGCCTGTGATAAAACCAGAGTACCAGAAATACAAAACAATATAGCCAGAAACATAGAAATATCACATGAATTGAGACACGTTGCAAAGGTATTTTATTATTCAGAAGAAAAATACAATGTTCACTTGCCTCTTTGAGGGGGAATCCTCCAATAGAGAAGTGCTCAATTACAGTAAGACTCGATGATTCTTCCCTTACTATATAATACTATTTATAGCTTAATGACATCCAAAACCCTAACTTCTAGTGATTCCTTACATAACACGGGTTAACCACTTTATTGATTAACTATGGCCCATTTATAACTAATTGTGATCCATTTTCTATAATGCGGGTCAACCACTTACAATTATTATTAATGAAGATAACTACTTACGGGCTTTATTGAATTAACTAACTAACTATGACTCTGACTAGGCCCCTTGGACTTATTACATAAATAAAGTGGTTAGTTGGACCCTAACATACCCTTATATTACTTCTACATATTGATTAAGGTTATGTGGTTGATTAGTGCATGTTGTTAACGGCCCAGTTACACCTCCATTAATTTAAACCAACCTTTTTGAATCTTACCTTGACTTAGCTACTCAATTGATAGGCATTGGTCTTGATCCACCATCCCATGTTTTCTAAACTTTATCTTACACCTTACTTAGGGATAGCCACCTTATACGAGAGGAGAGCCAACCAAAGATGAGAGGAGCTATTATGGTGACAATGTATAGTCCTTCTAAGTTCTCTGTATCACTAGAGTGCAGGTTTCAGAGGTACCAAAGATCATAGTTTCACGCTTTTATACTTAATGAATCATACATGTTTCTTTTTTAGAAAGTACACCAAACAATAAATCATAATGTAGGCATAGTCAATATTCCACATTATGAACTTGATTAATCAAGTTAAAAATGCAATACTCATAGAATTTAACTTCAATTCAAAGAAAAAAACTACAATGAGAACATTCAAGAGCATTCAATGCAATGTTTTAAATTGACAAGTCATGTAAAATCATTTACACCTAAAGATTTTACAACCTCTCAACATTAGCAACACTAAAAAAATATACTAACATTATTAAAAATACCATTAAATATTGTGTAACTTATAATATAGAAATTGATTTCTTATATACTCTAATGTAGTAGGGTACAAACACACTAACAAAATGCTTTTTTAGCGAATCCACATAATCTTACAGAATACCTATGTTACCATGTGTCTTCATAAGTTTTGGAGAATAATTGAACATGGGATTGCTTTGTTTACTTGTATCACTAGTAGTTAAAGCATTTGTTCATTGCACTGAGAGGTGCATTCTACACCCCAGTATGAGGGTGATGTGTAAGCATGTCACGGTCCAATAAATAAAAATAAATAAAATTGGCTAATGTGGGGTTTAAACAAAAATATAAATAACCATATAAATAAACAGTAAAAATCAATTTACACAACAATTTGAATTTGAATTTGTATAATATCTTGATTTTATAAGAAGTTCAACAGAGAAAAGTTATCTATCTATCTATGTATCAATCCACAGATCAATCGTTGAGGACAAAAGTAGGTGGGAACATGAGGATATTTGTGCAAAACTATTCGCTAATTAGATTTCTTCTTCAACATGTTGAGACTACAATTAAAAAAAATAGATGAGTCAACAGGTTCGGTCAAATCAACTCTTGTAAAAACCCTAAAATATGACAAAAAAATATGGATCCCTCTCACTAGACTATACAACACCATGAATTTTTTCATTTAAAATCATTTGTTCATTTAATAATCACCCATAGTATTGTTGTCAATAGAGTGGATTGCATGAGGGGTGAGATTAAATAATTACAGATAGTCTTCGCAACCTGGATTTAATTATACAATGCCTTTATCAATAGTAGCTTTTGTCAAATCCATTGTCTTCATGATATCGTTACTCGAAATTTGGGGCATTTATAAACATTATAAACAATTGTATAAGCTGCAAAAGCCCACCTTTTAATGCATTTCTTTCTTTCATTCTCTTGATAACTTTGTAACTTGCAAGTGATATGTGGATCAAATACCCCAACAATTATTATTGCAGCTTATCGTTTCATACAACCCAATTAAATTCAGATCAAGTCAACAAAAGCTTTTGAGCTTTGGAAATTAACGAGTTTGTAGATTACCTACCAGTGTCACTACTATATTCATGTATCATACTAAAGTTCTTGAGTTATTTTAAGCAAAATTAGATTACAAATATTATTCGCTAGACTCAGTGTCAGTATGACTCGATAAATTACTGATCCATTTAATTTATAATCCTTCAAACACTTTCAACTTTAAATGTCAAAGGTATTGAATCTCACTTGGCCTATGTCGTGACCCACTATGATAAGTTATTATGGTTGGCAGAGATCTCTTGTTGCTTCATCTTAATGTAATCAAGAGAATTGTATGTTAGGTCTATTAAGATATGGACAAACTCAGATAAATATACTTGCTAAATCAAAAGAAACGTAAGATCATAAATATCCTTTCTAAATCGAAATTAAGTTAAAATTATAGAAATATAAATTTGTATTCTTCCCATCAACCAACCTAAATAACCACATATAAATAAAACTTGAATTTTCCAAAATTTGATTTTTCTATTTTTCCCACTTTAATAATCACATTGGTGGTCTCCAAGAAAATTTGAATATGGATAAAACTTAAATTTGTCAATAAATTTGTCAATTTTTCATTTTTTTCATTATATCTGGTCAAATGGAAACTGATTGTCCAATGTTAATAATGCTTTTGTCCAATGTTAATAATGCTTTTTACCAACACCAATAGACCTAACATTTTTATATGCACTTCAATAATGTAATTATAATATATTAAAAAATTAGTTCTAAAAAATAAATTCTTCATTTATGGATAAGATTTTCCTTATAAAATATTTTTCCCTATTTATTAAAAACAAATAATTTGAAAAAAAATATTATTAAAACAAAAATCATTTAATTCAAATTTTAAATAAATTTGGAAAATTATAATTTTTTATATTTCTTATAATACAATTTTAAATATATTGTATTTAAATTTTAAATTTCCATAATAAATGTGAAAAGTTTAATTTCCACTTTTTCAAAAAAATACGATTTTTTATCATTCTTACGGTACAATCTTAAATATATTGTATTTAAACTTTAAAAGTAAATTTCCCTATTAAAGATATACTTTTAATTATTTAAATTATAAATATATATAATAAATATGTAAATTAAATTATTAGTAATGTTTAATATATTTATTTGTTTTTAATTAAATGGGTAAGAATACATAAAAAGATAAAGGTGTATAGAGGGGAGTGACAAGGAAGAGATGGAGAGATTATTTATGTTTGGGGTGAAACAAAGAGACAAAGAAGGAGAGAAGGAGAGAGGGAGGGAGATAGTGACAAAGTTGGAGGACAGAGAGAGAGTGGTGGAGGGAGTCGAGGGAGGGAGGGGAGAGAGCGGGAGGCAAGAAGAAATACATAAAGAGAGAGATAAAGACAAAGAGAGAGAGAATGAAAAGGGAGAGGAGAGAGAGTGACAAAGGGAGGAGAGATGGAATGACAAGGGAGAAGAGAGGGAGTGATAAGGAAGAGATGGAGAGAAATTATATATGTTTGGGGGCGAGATAGAGAAACAAAGAAGGAGAGATGGACAAAGAGATGGATATAGTGACATAGTTGGAGGACAAAGAGTGAGAGAGGAGAGAGAGGGAGATTCGAGAAAAGGGAGAGAGAGGACTTGAGAGAGAGGAGAGAGAGAGGGAGAGAGAGACAGAGTTGGAGAGGGAGAGAGAGGGAGGCAATAAGAAAGACATAGAAAGAGAAAGATAGAGATAAAGAGATAGGGAATGACAAGGGAGACAAGAGAGAGTGACAAAGAGGGGAGAGCAGGAGGGAAGAGAGAGAGAAGGGGAGAGAGAGGGAGAGAAGGTGAAGAGAGAGATAAAGGGGAGAGAGAGAGGAAGAGGGGGAGAGAGTGTCTGTGAGTGTATGTTTGGGGGATGAGATAGAGTGACGGAGAAGGAGAAACAAAGGGAGATATCAATATATATGGAGGGGGGAGAGAGGGATGGAGGGAGAGATAGATAAATATGGAGAGAGAGAACGTGTGTGTTTGGGGGGTGAGATAGAGAGACAAAGAAGGAGAGGTGTTGAGAAATCTATTAGGGTAGTCTTTATTCTGATTTCCCTTACTTGAAATTTACTTCTGAAATTATATTTGTCTTATGTTGATTATATTATTGTTTTCATCATCAAATAAATGCCAAAAATACAATGAACACAATATATAGGCACTCAGCCAGGGAAAAACCCCTAAGGAGGGGAAAACCCAGTCAAACTATTCCTTAATAGAATCAAAATCAAGTTGAGACATATCCAAGACCTTCTAGACTAATATCCTCCTCCATCAAGTCAGCCTCCTCAGTCCTTGTAACTTTGCTTGATCCATAACAGACTCGACTCTTCCTGTAATTGAAATTTGGTCCTTTACTACTGTATCCTTTGCCCTCTTCTGCAATAGTGACTTCAACCCTGTATTGTTGTGCCTTCAGCCCTTTTACCTATAATAGAAACTTCGATTCTTGTAGTGTTGTGTCTTCTACTCTAAAGAATAACTTCAGCCTCTTTGTAGTTGTAATTTCCCTCCTTTTGACTATTTCACATCCCTTGAAAAATCGCAGATAGAACTTATTGTCCAACTAGGTCGAGTTCACTTTTCTATATATAGTTGTTTTCACCTGTTCTATTGCCGTTGACATGAAGGAGGACACAATCGACTTGATGGAGGAGGATAAGACATAATTTTTACATAGAAATTTTATTTCTTGGCTTTAAGGAACCCAAGAAGGGTCTCTTACAAAAATTGGCTTTTACTTTGACTCAAAAATCCTAGAAGCCTATAATGGAGGCTTAACCTATTGACTATTGACCCATGCATAAAACCCATGCTTTAATAAGTCAAACTCCTTTAATAATATTATTTTTTTCTTTCTTTTGACCAACACTAGTTACATTCTTCAACACTCCCTCCTAACTAGGGAGGTATTCATCATACATATAAACATAGGTACATGGAAGATCTCAAAATGGTATGCTCTATGAAGAGTTACAACACACGCAATGCTACAAATTAGATACCTATCCAGGGTACTCTAATTAGGTGGGACTAAGATGTACTCAAGCTTATCCACTCTAGGTACCATCAAGCTTTTAAGCTCTAACACCAACCTAGGGATCTAGGTGTGTATCCAAGATAGGAGGTCCATGACCAATGCCACCCTCCCTACTTCAAGATCTAGACATCAACACATAGATCGACCAAATGTCATCCCTACTAAATCATATATTATCCATGACTCCAAGCATGCTTCAAATATTTAATCCTTTTACAGAGAGATCTTGTACATTCACAAGCCCAATTAGTAATAAACCTTCAAATAAATATACAAGCAAACAAAAACCTTCGGGGTCCTTAAACATTTTGATGCTACTTATATCATCATCAAGTTATCCAAATACAACTTGTCGGAAACTTTCTTTCTTCTTTCACTTCTTCAATAGCACTAAATACAACTTCAGTGCTTCTCAAATCTATCTGTAGTAATTTCATTCATTCTTCAGTTTCATTCTTTCTTCGACGTATTTACTATGACCGTCATAATATGGCCTCCCTCTTAACTGGGGAGATATACCCTTTCTAAGCTCCCTCTCAACTCAACAATTTCCTTCTTTTATAACATTGGAGAGGCTTCAACCTTTCAAGGCTTCATTTATTTCTCATGGCATCAAGGTCATCTTGATCATCATCATTCTAATAGCTTCCTTCATCATGCTCATTATTATTATCATCTTCAACATCTTGAAGATTATGTACCTGCAAAACTTTCAATAGCAAGTACAACCAAATACAGATATATAGAAGCATGAAGTCAACTATATCAAAATCATAATGGAAGCATTAAAACATTCAAGCTTTAGGCATCAAATACCTAAACCAAGTTAGGTTCATAATTAGAAATGGTCACATATTTAATATACTAGACTTCAACATCTTGCTAGGGTTTTGTAATAAACCCTATACTTCAAAAAGCTTTAGGTATCAGCGACTCAATCAATCTAATAATAAAGTTTCAACAATGCGATTTTAGAATTACATGTCAAACTCTGCCAGTGTTTGCTGCAAACCCTATATTTCATCATCAAAACTAAATCATATTAATAATTGAAAACAATATATTTCTAGGATTTCATTGTCATGCCCTATAATATCAATCTCTACTAGGGTTTTGTTATAAACCTTAGATTTCATTAATCAATAGTCAAGTTAGCATACTCATATATACATATCTAGGGTTATCATGCACTAGCATCTCATATCAATATCCAAGATACACAAATCAATACATAGAAAATAGATATACAATAATTTTACCAGGCTAGGGTTTCAATCATACAGACGAATATACACCAAGGGTTTCATTCATAGGATCTTACTTTAGTTATTACAAGGGTTTTGTTCATAAACCCCAATTCACCAAACCCTAAAAATATAGTGTTTCATTATATAATCAAAACCCTAAACTTAAAAAAATATAGGATTTATTATATGTTCTATACTTTATCAACAACCCCTAAGTAAACTACGGTTTCATTATTAACATTGACATACCCTTAACATCAAGAGGCTTAGGGTTTTAAATGAACCCTAATGGTTAGGGTTTCACCAAAAAATGATCAAACAAGAGATATTATGATGAGGATAGATTCAATCGAATGATTAATCACCTAAACAAGAATCTCGATGATTCAAAATCCTAAACATCAGAGAGTTAGTAATATAGAGAAAATTTAAAAATGATCGTAACTTTTAATATGAGGAAGACTAGTAACAAATTATGTGGTCTTAAACATACCATGTGTTGCTCCTTTTTGTAAACCTTTTAGTATATTCATGATCATATGAGTCAAGTATCAATTTAATTCACCAATCCATCATTCTATCTTATCTTTGTTTCCTTCAATATATACATATCTCTGCAAAATTCTTTGACAAACACAACCAAAACATACAAGCACAATAGCGTGATGACTTTCTAGGTTATTTTTATTACCTTTTTGGAGAATGGATTTTTAGTGATTTAGAGCACAAACCTTAACTAGCTCTAAAAAGCAATACATCATAACTTAGACATTATCCAATTTCATTCATGTCAAGTAATGTTATATATTTTACAAACCCTAGACATTAGGAATGTTGAGAGAAAACAAACATATGATGTTATCATAACTATGTACAAGAAACTAAACCCTAAAGCATTTCATACCTTTTCTTTCATGAATGGAGAATTGACATTTCAATTGAGTTTGATGCCTTTTCTTGCAAACTAAAGACACATATTAGATAACTAAAAACACAAAGTAATATCAATACTTACTTGGGTTAATTGAGGACATCAAGTTGTTCTCAAAATGCTAAGTGCCTTCTATTGTCTGTAGAGACTTCCAAGGAAGAGCTACTACATGACACATTGTAGTCCTGGTTACAGTTCTTAAACTTTATCCTTCAACAAGACTCCTAAGCCCATATTATACTTCTCCTTGCTATCTTTTATCCTTCTTCCAAAGAATATGGATTTTTACATTCTTGAAGATGCCATACTTTGTTGTATTGAAATTGAGATTGTAGGTCACTGTATTTCTGAGGTTACTATGGTGATTCTGACTTTCTGGTTAGGGCATGGAAAGATCTCTCAAGAACTGTGGTCCTTCCCTTTTCTTCAATAACTTTTTTGGGTCCTTTAAATAGGTCATTTCATAGTCCTCAATATTTTTGTGATTTAGGAGAGTTCTCCCAACCCACCACAACAAAGTAATTGGAAATACTACCCAAATCTTGACCTAGAATGTGACTATGTATTTCAGACTTCAAGATGTGTGGATATTATGTTCACTTCACAGTATCTTGTAAAGTTATGTTCCTTGTTATAGAGCTCTCGGTGTCTCTTATATTAATATGTACAGGTCTTTCAATTATTTCAGACCTCAGAGATGATCGACTTTGTTGGCCTATGATACTAAGTCATGGTTCCTTATTTCGTTGGTTAATGGGACTAATTTTGGTCCATGAAAGCTTTTTTTAGAAACGTGGCTTGGATACACAGGCTTACGAATTTTTTAATCTTCTGAAATGATATTACATACCTTAATATACATGCCCACGACATCGCTTCTTCAACACAAAGGATTTGGTTATGTCAAGTCTACTGATCTAGCCTTTAGGATTTCCAAAACAATGCTTCTTGGCTTCCCTAAGTACTTCAACCTATAAGCTCATGTTTGTATCCTATTGCACGTGTATATTTGTAAACAAACCCAAAAATGAGTTTCCTCAATTCAACTCTCTTTCTAGATGATCCAATCTTCAAGATTAGGCTTAAAACCTCTTTCCTTAATCACATAAGTGATTTCCTTGCTGCCTTTTATCCCTTGACCTTAGCTCTGATACCATGTTGAGAAATCTATTAGGGCAGTCTTTATTATGATTTCCCTTGACATTTACTTGTGAAATTATATTTGTCTTGTGTTGATTATATTATTGTTTTCATCATCAAATAAATGCCAAAAATACAATGAACACGAGATATAGGCACTTAGCCAAGGCAAAAACCCTAAGGAGGGGAAAACCCAATCAAATTATTCCTTAGTAGAATCAAAATCAAGTTGAAACATATCCAAGACCTTCTAGACTAAGATCCTCCTCCATCAAGTCAGTCTCCTCAGTCCTTGTAACTTTGCTTACTCCATAATAGATCGACTCTTTCTGTAACTGAAGTTTGGTCCTTTACTATTGTATCCTCGACCCTCTTCTGCAATAGTGACTTCAACCCTGTATTCTTATGCCTTCGACCCTTTTTCCTATAGTAAAAATTTTGGTTCTTGTAGTGTTGTGCCTTATACTCTAAATAGTAACTCGGTCCTCTCTACAGTTGTAATTTCCCTCCTTTTGGTTATTTCACATCCCTTGAAAAATCGCAGATAAAACTTATTATCCAACTAGTTCAAGCTCGCTTTGCTATATATTGTTTATGCTTGTTCTATTGGAGCCGACATGAAGGACACAACTGACTTGATAGAGGAGGATAAGACATAATTTTCACATAGAAATTTCCTTTCTTGACTTTAAGGAGCCCAAGAAGGGTCTCTTACAAAAATTGACTTTTAATTTGACTCAAAAATCCTAGAAGCCGACAATGGAGGCTTGACTTATTAACTATTGACCCAAGCATGAAACTCATGCTTTAATAAGTCAATTTCCTTTAATAATATCTTTTTTCTTTCTTTTGACCAATACAATTATGAAGATCGTCAGTAGTTACACTTCAACAAGATGGAGAGAGATATAGATATAAATGGCAGAGAGAGAGAGAAGGAAGAAGAGAGAGACAAAGAGAGGGAGGGAGAGGCAGAGAGCGGGAGAGGGATATACAGTGTTATTCACTGAAATAAATGCATTGATTTCTATGAAAATGTTGGTTCCTAATCCTATTTGACTGATTGCACTGGCTGCATTGATTTTAGTGTAGCTGTTGATTTTTAATCTTATTTGATTGCTTGGACTAAATGCATTGATTTCAATGTAGAGGTTGATTTCTAATCATATTTGATTGAGATGCATTGATTTCAATGTAGATGGTGATTTCTAATCCTATTTGATTGCTTGCACTAGATGCATTGATTTCAGTGAGATGTTGATTTCTATTCCTATTTGATTGTCTGCACTAGATGCATTGATTTCAGTGTAGATGTTGATTTCTAGTTATATTTTATTGCTTTGCACTAGGCGCATTGTTTTTAGTGTAAATGTTGTGAAAATGTTGATTTCTAATCCTATTTTATTGCTTGCATTAGATGCATTGATTTCAGTGTAGATGTTTTTTTCTAACCCTATTTAATTGTTTGCATCAGATGCATTGATTTCATTGTAGACGTTGATTTCTGATTTGATGTCACTGGATGTATGATGGTACCTTAATTTTAAAGTGAGTGGATTAACAATGTGCATTGATTTCAGTATAAGCACAAACAAATTATTAACAATGTGCATTGATTTTTGTGTTATAGTAATTCAACCTATTAATATTGGAGAACAAGAGAGACAAAGGTATGATGTTTACTACAATAGCTCGAGTTAAAAATTTGAATGGTTTACGATTTCAATTGCCCTTTTCATATAATCAATATGAAAATATGACAAAACTAATATGGGTAACAATAAGAATAGTAGAATACAATAATTTGAGATTGATCAGAATGAAAACTATTTGTAATTGACTATATTCTTATTATTCATATTTTCTATCATTCAACACTATTACGTTGTCACTTTGCATTCAAAACTTTTATTTCATCATTTTTCATCATTAAAGTTATTAACAATATCTATCATCTCAACAAACTGAGTTAATTGAGCAAATTTAAAATTAAAATGACTAGATTAATCGCAAACATATTTAGCATATTTATAATGGTTAGAATAAGTAGATGTTCAACAAATTTTGTGTAACTGCGCATGACTAAAACCAACCTAGATCCATCTAACACCGAATCTATCATGCGTTGAGAGGGATCAAATCTCTCGATGTGCAAACATTTCCTCAAATTGTACACTCATATAAATCCTGCCACTGTAAGTTATTAAAAATAATTTTCAAGATATTCAGAATTAAATGAAATAGATGTGCAATATCAATCCTCTTGCAAACTATTGACAAGATTGTCTCCCTTCTTCATCACCAACTAATTACTAATAGACAATTACATACACATAGAAATATAACACAACAACTGTAACATTCACAAACATTACCATCCAAATCCAAATACATAAACACACAAACCAATCAAAGTATCCAAACACAAACATACAAACCATTCAAGGGAAACAACACAAACTAAATCAAAGAAGATAATGATATGGCCATGTCAAGCAAAGAAAACATAGTGTAAATTTCAAAGTATGAAGTTTATCTCAAACATATACATAATAATGATATTCTAAAAACATGACATTGTTGCCTGGAACCAGTGTAAATCCATCTAATCCATTTTAACACCAGATCTATCATACACTAAAAGGAATCAAATCTCTCAAGATACAAACCTCTTTATTTTGTACAAAACCTGAGGAAAAGTTCACACTCGATATCTCTCGACACATGACAAATCTGGTAGTATTGTTATTCAAACGATTAAAACAATAAATGCAGGATCCTTTTAGTAAAATGCTCATCAATAATTTTATTCTTATTTCTATAAATTAAACGGGAGACATAGAACGACGAGTAGGTCAAGGAATCAAAAAATGACATTATCTGACCTGAACACCAAATTATCAGATCAAATCAACTTAAGAAAAGCAAAAAAGCCTTGTGTTCCTCGCTAATTCGGATTTTATAGTGATATTCAATAGATTCGCTCTACAGTTGAAACTGGACGAAGAAAAATAACAATTACTGTTATATTATCTTTACTCCCTCTTTCCATGGCCGTGGTTGCAAGTCTTTTAGAGCACATGCCGGGTTCTTTAACAGTATCTTTCACAAGAGATATCACTTCCTCATTGCTTACTGTATCCCAAAGTCCATCACTCGCCATCACCTGAAGCAACAAAAACTATTCATTTTCTAGTGGCTCTTCAACATGAATAATGAATTGCATTGAACCTTCTACATTAGATGGTTCCAGGATGGATGAAGTTTTAATAAAGCGTATTATGTTTTTTTCAGAGCCATCTAATAAGCATTTCTAGTAATATTAAAACAAAAATTGGAAAAAGAAAAGGGAATACCAAGAATTCATCATCTGTTGATAATAGAGTCTCTGTAATTTCTGGCTCCGCAGTTACTGCTGGCTTCACATCGTCGTCACCAATGGAACGTGTAACCTGTTAAGAATGAGTATAACTAGTAAGCATTAGATTGTATTGTTCTTGTCAATCTTTCTGTATTATTACTCAACCATAATTCAAACTATAATTTTCAATGTAAAAGCCAATACTACGTTTTCTATCTTGCATATTCGCATCTATGGTATTTTAGATAAATAACAAAAAATTATCCACTTATGCACTATAATTGTTCCAACCTTTTTGTCTAGACATACTCAAATTTGATTTGTGAGAAAATAGAGTGACTACAAATTTCATTCTTCAGCCTTTTTCTTTCATCGTTCTTTTCTATGTTTTGCTTCTTTACATTTTTTCCATAGAGGGCTTGGGGGATGGTAGAATTATAATATTGTCTCAATTCAAACAGTGCATGAGAAAATGAATGTACACCCTTAATATTTGCTCGAGATGTAAATCGTTTCAAAAATAACTTCAATAAGAAATAAAGTTTATCCAAGTTTCAATTCAAGGCTACGAGAATCTTGATCTCAAAGGAGCATGAAAGCATGTTCAATAGAGGTTTTGCAACGTCCTTTTAGGTGCAATGAAAGTTCGTCTGATGAGAATGGTGGAGCTTAACATTAACGGCCTTGATACAGCAAAGGTGTTTGCATTATCAATATGCCATAATAAAAGTATAGATAAGAAAAAGATGCAAGCAATTGGGGTAGAGGGGTTCACTAGCAATCTAATATGAGGAAATACTGGCAAAATGATTGTGAGAATTTTCTCACCCCACATATTCTGAGTGCAATAATTTAGATGCGCTACTAGCAATTTAATATGAGGAAATACTGGCAAAATGATTGTGAGAATTTTCTCTCACCCCACAGCGAAATTTTTCCACCGAAATTGTCTCCCTAGCCATATGTTGAACCTTTTGCGTCACCTTCTACACAGTGCTTGCACAGAACTTCTGGGGATTTCGGATTTTCTCTTACTGCCTCTTCCCAAGACTAGAATATTTCCACCTGGAATGTTGTTAATCTCCTCTACCACCTGCTACTCACCCTCTGGCTCTATCTTCTCTCCTGAATCTTTGCCATTGAGAAAATTGCACTGCCTAGGCAACTCAGTATCTCCACTGGTGTATTCTTCATCACCACATCGATCCCTTCTTATGTCTTCCTATTGGGACTCCAACAACCAAGATTAAATCTTAATCAATGGCTCAGATCATTTTTAGATCGATCCGTGTGAGTTTTTAGACTATTCTTGTTAGTTGTGTAGCATCAGATCTATTCTAGCCACGAAATTTGGTGGAGAGACTAGAATACATGTATTCTCCAAAACCCCAAAATCGTTTTTGGAAATTCCACCTAGAAACGACTTAATTAAAATAATACATCTTTTTCTAATGGTGCCCAAGTCTAAACTTAGGAAAACTGATAAATTAAAGGGTATTAATTAAGTCATGGTGAAAATCTTCTAGAAGAAGACATGGATCGACTTCTAGTTAATATTAGCCATCGATTATGTTTTAATCTTGGTCGTTGATGTCTCATTCAACGAGAGATTATAAGAATAAACTCAATGGGGCTTGGAGAAGATACCCCAATGCAGATCTCAATTGCCCAAGCAGATCGATTTTCTCAGTGGCTAAAGTTCAGCAAGAGAAAATAGAGCCAGAGGATGAGTTCCAGGTGAGAGAGAGAGGGCATCAACAATAATCCGAGAGTGCAGGATAAATTCTAGAAGGGCCAGTGTGAGAGAGCACGCAGTTCATCAGGGCACTGCACAGTCACTGTGCAGAGGATGACGCAATGAGACCAGCGTAAGGGCAGAGGATCCATTTCAGGGTCAGAGAATCGCTGTGGAGAGTGAGAAATTTATTGCTAAATTTCTCTCAGTGTTTCTTTCTCTATTCTTGTTGTCGGATATCTTGCACATGAATCACTGTTGAAGATTAATAAATAAACCCTCATATATTGCACCGGTTTTCCCGCATTGGGTTTTTCCGAGGACGATTGTCCAAAAATAACTGCGTTAATGTGCTTATATGTGTGCTAACATTTCTATAATTTTCCTTGCAATTATTTTTCCACAGTATTTTAACTTGTGAAGGCTACAGTGTATTTATATCACTATTTGTCGTAAGAAACTACAAATAATTTGTTTAATTTATTTAACAAATAGAAGAGATAATATCAATTGCTGCAATAAGATCCCAGACTAAGGAATTTTCACATGGTATCAGAGCACAGATAGAGGCAGGGAAATCTCAGCGGTAGATAAGAAGAAGGAGCTTTGAAGTAGTTGTTGACCTCTAAACCCCAGGAATTGCATAGTCCACTTAGCCATAAAGCCAATTTTTGTGGAGAATTTTACTTCTTTGAGGGAGTCAACAGAGAAAGTAACATCTCCAGATCGAAAATTGTCAAAGGCAGAGGGAGCCGCAATAAATTCTTTTGGAGGGCAGATTTCTAGCTAGGACGCAACATTTTGTAGCAGCAAAATCAGTGTTGAGAAGGAAAGGAGAAATAGCACAGAAAAATCATGGATAGAGTCAACAACCATGAAGCCTCAGAATTGTCTTCCAGATTGGAAGATGAATTTGCATGCTTGTCAGGTTCAGCATCATCTAGTGTCTAGTATATTGATAGTGGAGCTTCAACTCATATGTGGGAGTTGGAGAATATTCTTTAGCTATCAGGAGGAGCAGATGGAGTTCCATATCACTCTGGGGAACATAACTAAATGTACTCCGACAGGGAGAGGCACCACAGAGTTTCAGACTGAAACTGGAACCAGCACTAGTGTTACTAATATACTGCGTGTGCCAAGATTGGGTATGAACCTAATTTCAGTGTCCCAGTTGTAGGACAAGGGGTACGATGTACACTTTGTGGGGAAAAAAGTGTATGTCAAACACTCTAGTTGGAAGAAGGTGAGACAAAATGGAGCTAGAAGCAACAGGTTGTACAAGTCGCGGATTGATTCTTCAATGGCACTGATAGGCAAGGACAATAGCAGTGTAAAGGAGTTGAATGAACTATGGCATAGGAGGATGGGACATTTACACCATGGAGCACTTAGAATGGTTAGAGAAACTGTAACGGGTGTTCCAATCCTCAGTACTGAGCACGACGACGTTTGTAGAGGTTGCGTACTTGGGAAGTACGCTAAGGTAGCATTTCCCAGAACTAATAGCAGAGCAAAAGGCGTGTTGGGATTGATACACTCAGATATTTGCGGCCCTATGTCCACCAAAGCTCTTAGTGGGAGTGAATATTTCATCATTTTTATTGATGACCATTCCAGTTAGACCTAGATCTATTTTCTAAAGACCAAAGATGAGGTATTTGATCGGTTCAGCGAGTTCAAGGCTCTCGTAGAGAAAACGACAAGAAAAAAGATCAAGGTGTTGCGTTCAGATAACGGTGGAGAATACACTAATAAAGACTTCACAGGTTTTTGTGCACAGGAGGGCATCATAAGAGAATGGACAACTCTTACAACCCTCAGCAGAACGGAGTAGCGAAGCAGAAGAACAGAACAATAGTTGGCGTTGCAAATGCTATGTTATATGACCAGGATTTGCCTAGATTTCTATGAGCTGAGGCATGCAACACAATGGTGTACATTCAAAACATAACACCTCATAGAGCATTGGGGAAGCAAATGCCAGAAGGAGTCTTCATAGGGAAGAAGAATGAAGTAAGTCATTTGAGGATCTTTGGGAGCATGGCTTACTGTTACATTCCAGATGAAAAACGAAGTAAGTTAGATCAGACTGTAGAGAAGGGGTTCCTCGTAGGATATAGCAAGACCTCAAAGGCATACAGGATCTACATTCCTAGCAGTGGGAAGATTGTAGTAAGGCGAGATGCAAAGTTCATGGAAGACAAAACTTTCAGAAAATCTCGAGAGATGCCCGCAGGAGATCAGTAAACAGAAGTTTTGTTAGTCCAATAGCAGGGACAACAAGTTGGACAAGCAGGAGGACAGTCACAGGGAGTACAGTAACCAGTACCAACATCTCCTCGGAAGTAGGAGATCCAGGAAGTCCTCAGCAAATGGAGCAGCAGGAACAGGAGGAGGAATTGACTGAACCTCCCACCACCAATGGTAGAGCCAGTAGAGAAGTCCACCAGACCTTGAGAGACGCAGAGGAGTTTGTTAGAGCTTCCAGGACAGACAAGAGACAGCGCAGGCAACCTGACAGATATCAAGCCTTGGTAGCTCAAGTTGTAGAAACTTCCAGTTTTTAGGAAGCCGCACAGCATCAGGTGTGGGTGGATGCCATGGTAGAAGAATACAACTCTATCATGACAAATGATGTTTGGGAGGTAGTGCCTCGTCATGAAGATAGATCAATTGTAGGTTCCAGATGGATCTACAAGATCAAGTACGATGCAGATGGCAGTGTGGAGAAGTACAAGGCTAGATTCGTGGCAAAGGGGTATGCACAGAAGGAAGGAATAGATGATGAGGAGAGCTTCACCCCAATTGCCAGATATACCTCTATCAGATTCGTCATATTTTTCCTCGCAACACAGATGGGATGGGAAATTCACCAGATGGATGTCAAAACAACATTCTTGAGCGGGGTGATAGAAAAAGAGGTGTACATAGAACAGCCTGAAGGCTTTGAAACTCATGAGATGCACACTCATGTATGCAAATTGAAGAAAGCCCTATATGGGCTCAAGCGGGCACCTAGGGTGTGGTACAATCGGATTGACAGTTACTTGCAGCGGTTGGGATTCATCAAGTGTGATGCAAATCCCAATCTCTACTATCCGATGGTGGAGAATGAGCCTCTTGTTGAAGAATCTAGGGCAATTAGATTAATAAGATTCTTCTCACCATAATAACTATTTGTGAGGTACTTTTAATTTTCCTTATTAGCACAATCTTTGCTTGTTAATATTAGAGTGTGTCTTCCTAGTTCATTAAATAGTTACCAAAACAAAAGAGACAAGAACATAAGATGTTGGCTTTCTGCCAGAGCCAAAACCTCTCACTCTTTGAGAGGAAAACCCACACAAAATTCTTCTTATAGAGATTCCACTTGACGAATACCAAGACCATGACCCTTGAACTATTTAGCCCCTCCAAGACCAAGACACCAATCCTCTTCTTTGTCATTGCTGAGATTATCATTATCACTACTGCTTCACCAAGGTCATCATTATTGTACCTTCACTGAGATATTCATCCTAACAACGAGATCATTACTGCTACACCATTGCTACACCTTCACTGAGATCTTCACCTTGTAACTATGTCTCCATCAGGATCATGACTATATCTATACTGAAATCATAATTGAATCTATGCTGAGATCATGATTGCATCTAGAAGTATGCCGAGACAGAGTGTGTCACTGTGTGTTAATTTTAGGTATGTTCTATGCTTAGAGCAATTTATTTCAATTTTCACAGTTAGCTCAATATCTTTTCCAAATTAGCAATCACAGCAACATTAAAGTAAACTGCAGATAGAACATAAACATAAATCGCAGAAGACAAACCAAGACAAGAGGACACAAGATGTGGCGCTAGCCAGGGACAAACCCCAATGTGGGGAAACCCTTGATCAATTCTTCTTATATGTTCTTCAATAGTTCAATAGAGAGAGAGAGAGATAGTACGTTTACAACATAAGTCAACACTTTGACTTATCTATATAAGAGCATAGATCATCTCTAAGAAGATGATACATGAGATCAGTTGAAGACATGCTGCTTCAACTGATTCTCCAAGGTGACTCCTTCACCTATCGTTGTGCTACATTTCGTCATCATGATGCACCTCACCGCGCTGCACTATGCTACCATACTGCCTGTGTGTTGGCTGCACCTTGCTTGCTTGTTGTCCCTTGCTTGCTTATTGTCCCTAGCATGTTTGTTGTCCTTAGCATGCTTACTGTTGCATGCTAGATGCAACATTGCATGCTTGGTGTATTTGCTGCTAAGTACCATACAACTGTCCCAATGTTAGTTAGCTATCCCTTGCATGTTGCTCTCCTTCAGAAATAGATGCTCCAATAGTTCCCGACAATTCCAACAATTCCAGCTATTCCCGGCAGTTCCAGCAGTTCCCGGCAATTCCGGCAGTTCCAGCAGTGCCCCGTAGTTCCGGCAGTTCCAACAGTTCTGACCAATGTTGCAGGAAACGTCCCCCCCCCCCGCGGGATCTAACCCCCGAAGTGCGGTCCGTACAGATGCGTCTAGGAAGCGCCTCCCGAAACGCGCTTCCGAAATTCTGAAACGCGTTTCAGACTGATAATGACGCTTCCTGGAAATTCCGGAAGCGTCCCTCTGAAACGCGTTTCGAAATCTCTGAAGCGCATTTCGTACGGCGCTTCGGAGGCCGAATCGTACGATTCCGTACGCGCTTCGGAAAAGTGCATCGCGCAGCCTAAGAAAATCGATTTTTTTTATTTTATTTTTAATTTTTTGGTGAGTTTGCTTGTTGGGGGTGGGTCCACCTTGGGTTAGGGTGAGGAATGAAGGCAAAAAAAATATTAAAAAAATATTAATATAGCAGATGCTCCCTCATGGTAATGTTAAATTCTTAAAGTAAAAGTGACATTCTCCTTTTTTTTCATTTTCATCCTTTTACTTAAATTTTTAACATTACCATGAAATGACTCAGGATGTTTGAGAGCGGTTCCAGCCTCAGTGGACTTCATATGGAGAAAATAGAATTTCATATCCTATTCAAAATTCAGCAGACCTAACAGTTTTCAAGAATTCAGGATCAATGGGATTGTGGCATTTCATTAGATTATATCAAGTATGAAGGTATGTGATTAGCATTTAATCAAGAGCACCAAGCCCTATATGTACCCTAGTGTTGGTGGTGTTAATTGTTGAACTCCTTTGTCACGCCCTTAAAAAAAAATTACCTTTCAATCAAGTCAAAATCATCGATCAAGCATGTTAAGCTTTTTCTACCATATTTTAAGTCTTGAATTAGGTAGTTTGATCAAAATTGGGTAATGTTGACTAATATCCCTAGACAATCGAGCTAGCGGCAAAGGCTAGACAAGAGGAGAAGAATCTAGATTCTAGATGGTTGATGCATCTAAATGGTTGATGCTCGAATAATTAATCATTAATGTACAATGGATGCTATATCTATCTTGATTTATGCAAAAATATGCATGTTTTCATGTCTTCTACAACTAATTTGGTATTTGGGATGTTTGTTTTGAGTATAGATGCAAAAAAATATAAAATATATATATATATAGCAGACGCTTCGCTTCCTAGAATTTTGGAAAATGACGCTTCCGCGTCCCCGGTTCCAAAAAACGTCCCCGTTTCATCCTCACTTCGTGCAACATTGGTTCCGGCTGTTCCGGCAGTTCCCGACAATCCCAACATTTCTGACAGTTCCGGTAGTTCCCAATTCCCGGCAGTTCCCGCAATTCCGGTAGTTCCTAATTCTCGGCAGTTCCCGCAGTTCTCAACAGTTCTAGTAGTTCCAGCAATTCCGGTAGTTCCGGCAGTTCCCGACAGTTCCGACAGTTCCGGCAGTTCTGACAATTCCCCGCAGTTCCCGACAATTCCGGCTTTTGCACTCTAGATTAGGGCAGCATTATTCCTTAGGATCTCTCCTCCTACTAAAACTCAAAGACAAGTAGAAAGGAAGAGATCCCAAGTGAGTTGAAAATGACTTGAGCAGTCCCGACACTTCTCAGCAGTTCCAACATTTCCCCGTAGTTCCGGCAGTTCTGACAGTTCTGACAGTGCCCGTTGTTCCAGTAGTTCTGGTTGTTCCCGACAGTTTCGATAGTTCCCAACAATCCCGGCAATTCAGACAGTTCCGGTAGTTCCCAATTCCCGACAGTTCCCGCAGTTCCGACAATTCCCGACAGTTCCCCGCAATTCCCGACAATTCTAGCAGTTCCCGACAGTTCCGGCAGTTCGCGATAGTTCCGCCCGTTCCCGGCAATTCCGCCAATTCCAGCAGTTCTAGAAGTTCTGGCAATTCTGGCAGTTCCTAGCAGTTCCCAATAGTTCTGGCTTCTGCACTCTAGATTAGAGCAGCATTATTCCTTAGGATCTCTCCTCCTACTAAAACTCAAAGACAAGTAGAGAGGAAGAGATCCCAAGTGTGTTGAAAATGACTTGAAGGACACCTCTATTTATACTAAAACGTTGAGCACAAGTGGGGTTTATTTGGTTGCTGGCTGACCTTGACGAATTGTCCCATAACACAAATAAATTCATATCTCCATGAATACTCATCGGAATCGGATGATCTTTAGATCAATCCTACACCTCTCGATGAGAGGGTCAAGAAAAAGATCAGCTTCCATTAATAAGATGACCCACTTGGAGTTTGGCCCTAGTTTCCAATTTTACCACTATGAGATCTCCTCATCACAGATATACCGAGACCATTACTGCATCTAGAAGTATGCCAAGACAGAGTGTGTTACTGTGGTTACACCCAACCTATTCACTGTGCTCATCCGAATCTGATCCGAACTCTTCTTTGCCTTCTCCACCGAGAATCTCAGGGATATGCTAGGTATATTATAGAGATCTAACATGTTCCTTGTGATGCCCATCCGAAACTTCAGAGAGAACAAAATTCTAAACTTTGTTGACTTCCGAAAATCTCAAAGATAACCAAGTTGTTACAGTAATCACCACCGAAGTTTCAGAGGTATCCGAAAATCTCAAAGATAACCAAGTTGTTACAGTAATCACCACCAAAGTTTCAGAGGTATCCGAGATCCTAAACCTGTCCTTATGCAGAAATATCAGCGGGGTATTTATAGTAGTTTGTCCTCCATAAATGAGCCGACATGTCATGTTGAACGGGTGTGTCTCCATAGGTAAGCCGACATGACTTCTTTTGCTAGTGTTTGGAGGCTGACTTCTTCAAGAGGGATTGTGCTTGTCTTTGGAGGGCTTCTAGACTTTTTTATAGACTTGTATATAGTAAACATAGGCTCAATAAAAGCTTCTTCATATGACATTGACTCTTTGACTCAATAATAAATCCTAAGGCTCTAAATGGGAGCCACTAACAAGTAAACCTCTTGCTCATGAAACCCATGCAGCAAGGCATACAAAAATAATTTTATTCCTTTTATTTCATCATTTATAAAGATCATGTCATTATGAAGACCGAACCTAGTTACACTTTCTTCAACACCACTTATTCTGGTTTTATATGTAGATGATCTCTTTTTGACAAGATCATCGAGGCTCATAAAGGACTGCAAAAGGAACCTTCCAGCAGAATTCGACATGAAAGATATGGAGTTATGCACTATTTTCTAGGATTGGAAGTATGGCAGAAGAATGGAGAGATCTTCCTTAGGCAAGGGAGATATGCTACAGAAATTCTGAAGAGATTCAGAATGCAAGATTGCAAACCCATGGTAACACCAACGATTACCAACTGGAAAAAGATAGATACATCAGGCGACAAGGAAGTTGACCCCACCTTGTACAGACAGCTAATTGGGTCACTTATGTATCTGGTTAGGCCATACATTTGCTTCGTTGTCAATACCCTTAGTCAGTTCATGGTGGAACTAAAAAGGGTACATTGGGCAGCAGTTAGGCACATTCTCAGGTATGTGCATGGAACAGTCGGGCTAGGCTTGAAATATACTCGAGGAGATGATGTCAAATTGAGCATATTCACAAATGCAGATTGGGCAGGTAGTTCAGTGGACAGGAAAACTACCTTCGGGTACTACATCAGCGTTGGATTAGGGATGGTCTCTTGGTGCAGCAAGAAGCAGAAGTCAATAACACTGAGCTCAGTAGAAGTAGAAGTCAGTAAAATTGAGCTCAACAGAAGCAAAATATATGGCAGCCAGCACGGCTATGCAATGTCACATGGTTTGGGTTCGAGTTCGGGTTCGATAATGATTGGGTTCGGTTTGAGTTCGAATTTTTTGATGAGGTTCGCTATTAGGTTCGTCTATATATATAAACATATATTAATTTAAAATGAATTGTAGGATAAAATAGTAACAAATCAACATCAATAAACATAAAATATGCTATCACAAACTTGGAAACTACGAGGATAAAATACAAGCTTGAGTTGTGACATGAAGTTTTGAGTTTTGATCTATGGACTTGGTCGTTGGCTATGAGGTTCGATGAGGTTCATCGAACCTCAAAACATTTTTGAGGTTCGCCAAAATTCGAACCTCAAGGTTAAAGTTCGACGAACCTTGTGACATAGCAGCTACGTGCAAAGCCATATGGCTTAGGAAACTGTTAGTGAGTTTGTCCAGGAAGAAAATGGGAGCAACCAGTGTTTACTGTGATAATCAAAGTTGTATAAAACTCTCTGAGAATCTAGTATTTCATGATAGGTCGAAGCACATTGATATCAAATGTCATTTCATCAGAGATCGTGTTCAACGTGGGGCAGTCCAGCTGTAGTATGTTCCCACAAGTAATCAAGTAGCAGACATACTCACGAAAACTCTAGGGAGAACTAAGTTCATCCATTTCAGGGAATAGATGGGTATGGTGGAGAGCCCGTTTCAGTAGCAGGAACAAATGGATTCTCAATTGTAGCAATGTCAAATGAGAGGGAGTTGCAGTGCAGATGCAATAGTTGACAGCAGTACAACAGGGTTAGCAACAACACAGATGCAGCACATATCAGAGTTGCGCAGTAATTGATGGGTAGAGCAGCCAGACATCGGCAGTGTGACAAGAGGTGGTGTAGGAACAGGGTGTTGCTTCAATGGGTTGTAGCACTAGAACACATTCCTTACTAAGAGTGACTGTTATTTTTTGTCGCATCGGATGTGTTCTAGCCACAAAATTTGGTGGAGAGGCTAGAATACATGTATTCTCCAAAACCCATAAATTGTTTTTGCAAATTTAACCTAAAGACAACTTAATTAAATTAATTAATCTTTTTTTAATGGTGCCTAAGTCTAAACTTAGGAAAATTGATTGATTAAAGGGTATTAATTAAGTCATGGTGAGAATCTTCTAGAAGAAGACATAGATCGAGTTCTAGTTAATCTTAGCCATCGATTATGTTTTAATCTTGGTCGTTGATGTCTCAACGAGAGATTATAAGAAGAAACTCGATGGGGCTTGGAGAAGATACACCGGTGCAGATACTCAGTTGCCCAGGAAAATCGATTTTCTCAATGGCTAAAGTTTAGCAAGAGAAAATAGAGCTAGAGGGTGAGTTGCAGGTGAGAAAGAGAGGGCATCAACAGTAGTCCGAGAGCGCAGGATAAATTCTGGAAGGGTCAATGTGAGAGAGGACAAAATTCATCAGGGCACTGCACAGAGGATGACATAGTGAGACCAGTGTAAGGGCAGAGGGTCCATTTCGAGGTCAGAGAATCGCTGTGGAGAGTGAGAAATTTATTGCTAAATTTCTCTCAGTGTTTCTTTCTCTATTCTTGTTGTCTGATATCTTGTACATGAATTACTGCTGAAGATTAATAAAGAAACCCTCATCTGTTGCACCAGTTTTCCTGCATTGGGTTTTTCCGGGGACAATTGTCCAAAAATAACCGTGTTAATGTGTTTATATGTGTGCTAGCATTTCTATAATTTTCCATGCATTTATTTTTCGCAGTATTTTAACTTGTGAAGGTTGTAATGTATTTATTTCAATATTTGTCGTAAGAAACTGCAAATAATTTGTTTAATTTATTTAACAAAGAGAAGAGATAATATCAGTTGCTGCAATAAGATTCCAGACTACAAAATTTTCACAATTCTCACCTTATCTTAATTAATGTTGATTAATTAACCATATTCCCTAAGTTTAGACTTACGAAATATTTTAAAAAAATGGTTAATAATCTAATTGAAGCACTTCTTGGTAGAATTTCCAGAAATGATTTCTGGGTTTTGGAGATCTCATGTATTCTAGCCTCTTCACCAAATCTTGTGGCTTGAACACATCTGATGCTACAAAAACTAACAAATCTAAGAGCCTAAACATCAAGCTTAGGGTCTTGGCTATTTGACCTCTAAGTTTGGTGGGCATCCACTTAAATTTTGTCCATAAAATCTCTTGCCCTAGGGATTTCCTTAGGAGGGAAACCCTAGCTATTCTTCCTCAACTTGGGGACTTCTTTGAAGATTGTATGTGCTTAGTCCTCATTCAAGTATACCATAAGAGGTCGTTTCTCCTTATTTTCTTGATCATGGGAGTACCTATAACCAAGTTAAATCATGAAACCCTAGATCTCGTGCTTCTCATTCCTGTGTCTCTCATAGAAAGTGAAGGGCCTTTTGAAGCCTTATATCATAACTTTGAATTTTTCTTGAGAGGCCTTAGTCTATCACCTTACACCCTAAACATTTAGAATACCTTTCATAGCTGATCATATCCTATCAAGACTCCTCCCATTAGTGAAACTCTGTAATGTCCCCAACCACTTAGGAAGCTTATGACGAAGTTTGTTAGCCTAAAGTGGTTCCTGTAGGCTAAAGCAGGGAAATATTTAATAAGGGGGGACTTAAATTGCCTAAGGAAAACATTATAAAGTCCAAAAAAGAGAAAGGGTGATATTTCCTAGGCAAATGAGAAGTCACTTTAACATTATAAAGTGAAATATCGTAAAGTGACTTTATAAAAGTGAATTTAACAAAAAGGGAAGGTGAAAAAGCAACCCTAAACTCATAAAAGAAGGAAAATGAGGATATTGTTCTCATGCGTGCATTTTGAGTTTTTGGAGAAAGAGCTCTTGGAGAGAGTTTGAAGGAGAAGCTTAGGGTTTTTGCAACCCTAGCCGCCATATCAGACTTCGGTGTTGAAACCAAATGCCCTAGTTTGGATATTGAGTGTGAAGTCACTCAGATTTCACCTTTAAGCTTCAATGGAGAACAAGATTTACAAGATATACTGAGGTACCCAGGTGTTACCAGTTGATTTTATTAACTTATTGGGTATTTCCATTTCATGTTACAGGTTGAAGGAGAAGTTATGGAGGGCCAAGTTACCAAGATTGAAACTGGCCAACATTTGCTCAAAGAGAAAGACTAGAACCAGTGGGTTAGATGTTCAAATCCTGGAGATTGAAATGCTAATCATAGGCTTCTAATAAATGATTTCTCTCTGCTGGAAAAAGGGACGAAATACCATTCTCATACACTGGGCAAGTCCTGTGAGATAATACTTGTTGGAGATTGAAGGAGAAAGTTGAATAGAGGTCACATCCTTAACCAAAGAAGTCTGCACTCATTTATTTGGCTAGATGTAGATTTTGTCCTTGATGGAGGTCGTTTCTTTGCTGGGATGGTCGTGTATCTGTGTTGGAGAAGCTATGGGCACTTATCTCTCACTGTTGGGTGCTATTTAGAAGAAGAATGACAATGGCATACTTGAAATAGTGACTCCTCTTCATTGACTCAACCTAAGGCATTCTTCCTGAGTTTAAACCGGTCTCTGGACAAGAGATTCGAATAAGTGATAGCTGGGAAGTTTTTTGAGTGATTGGGGGAGCTGATATAAAGAGTTGGGCCTGCATGTTACCTCCTGGTAGCATATTTCTCAAGCCAAGTACGAGACTATCATTTCAGGCTGAACTATAACTGCTGTATGTATGTATCTTATTTAAAGGCTGTCATAAAAAATCAGGTTCCATATTTCTGAGTCCCTTACTGTGTATTCTGATTTTAATGAAAAAACTATTCTATGGGCTGCCTTATCATATATAAGTGATGTTATGAATTTTTGAGTGCATATAGTGAATGTATATTTGTTATTTCTTGGAGCTGGTCGGTGCATGTAATGTTGAATGCATTGTTCATAAAACAAAAATCACATAGAACACCTACAGTGAAGTGTAGCCCATATGTTGAAGGAATTTGTTACTGTAAAAAAACTCAAATCAAAACCCAGAAATTTTGAGATAAACTAGCAGTTTTCCTGTCTGGAATATTACAGTGGTATCAAAGCTTTAGTCTTGACTCAGCCATGAATTATCATTGAAAGGTGACATTTGAAGGATCATTTGTAGATTGACAGTGTTCATGACAGAAGGATAACATATAGAAGGACACATACTTACAGAGAACCAACTCCTCTTAAGGAAGAATATACCCTGGACATGGAGAGTGAGGAAACACTTGAAGTAGAAGGGCCAGACATGGGTGACAAGGAGGAGCAAGCTTTTAACAGCTTGCTCAGGGCCATAAATGACTTGGCCAAGGGCCAAAAAGAGATGGTGGACTTGATAAAAGGCATGACAAACACAAGCACTTCCACTGGGAAGGAGTCATTGAATGGGGAAGGGTCCAAGAGTGTGAGGGCAGTCAGGCCCATACTCATGTGTAGAACCAATCACGCCCTGCTAGTAAATTGCCTAGACCCAATATGCCTCGGTTTGTACAATACGCTGCAGAGGACTTAACAGAGCAGGCTGCTTTTGGAATCCCATATATGCAGATTACATGGAGCAATACCAAGCACTGGGATGGGAGTGAGGAAACACTTGAAGTAGAAGGGCCAGACATGGGTGACAAGGAGGAGCAAGCTTTTAACAGCTTGCTCAGGGCCATAAATGACTTGGCCAAGGGCCAAAAAGAGATGGTGGACTTGATGAAAGGCATGACAAACACAAGCATTTCCACTGGGAAGGAGTCGTTGAATGGGGAAGGGTCCAAGAGTTTGAGGGCAGTCAGGCCCATACTCATGTGTAGAACCAATCATGCACTACTAGTAAAATGCCTAGACCGAATATGCCTTGGTTTGTATAATACGCTGCAGAGGACTTAACAGAGCAGGCTGATTTTGGAATCCCATATGCAGATTACATCGAGCAATACCAAGCATTGGGATGAGATTTTCGCACTGCTATGAGTTTTACTGATTTTTGCCACCTTCAGTTGAAGAGCAGGCCCAAACCATCTTAGAGGTTCCCAAGGCAGAATCAATAGCTATAGAAAAATTTAGGGAAGGTGGCCATCCCCTGTTTTGATGGGTTGTCCAAATGTTCAGCTCGATCACGGGTACAGAAATTGGACACTTATTTTCAGTTGCTTCGTATGACAGAGGAAGAGGCTAACAAATTGGCCACCCTGCACTTGGATGGTGAGGCCCATGAGTGGTGGTACCATGGGTTGGTGACATTGGGGCATGGCAGCATCACCTCATACACAGAGTTCACTCAGAGACATATTGAGCGCTTTGACAGGAAAGATCCCGAGATTCATTTTAGAGATTTGACACAGCTCAAGCAAACATGTAGTCTGAAGGCTTATATTGCAAAGTTTCAAAGGTTGGCAGTCATGGTCACAGATATTTCAGAGGCCAGATTGGTGATGCTATTTGTAGAGGGGTTGGAAGAACCTCTATGTGGATTGGTCAAGAGTTTTGAACCCACCACACTTCGTGTGACAATCTACAAAACCAGGGACTTACAAGATGCCACTACCAAAAATAAATTCACTTTTAAACCTTCTTTCGCTCAGAAGGGAAAAGTGTGAAAATTCCTATACTCAAAGGAACCCCAACTGCAGCAAATCTGGATCTACTTCACCTACTTGATTTTTTAACATACATTATCAAATTATTCTTCTGAACACTGAAGCAAATTACTTCTGCAGCCTACACCAATTAAATATTTGATCTCATGAAATAGAAAACAGAGCAAAGAACAAGATACATAGAACACACTTATTTTTGGACACAATAGTCCTCGGAAAAACTCAATGCGGGAAAACCGGTGCAGCATTTCTGAGGGTTTATTATTATGCAGGAGAAATTTTTGAATACAAATCTAGGATGCTCATCTAGCAATCCTTTACAGAGAAAATACTGGCGGAAAATCTGAGTGGGTTTTACCTCACTTCACCCGGTAGAATTCCAGCTAATCCAGCACAAGACTGGCTAAGCCCAGCTAATTCTGCGTCACCTCTTCTACCCTCTATGTCATCTTTCCCTGTTGTTCCCGACAGTTCCGGTTGTTCCTGACAATTTCGGCTTCTGCCCTCTGTGTTAGCTTTCTCGGCTATTCTGGCACTTCCGTTGTTCCTGGCAGTTCCGGCTTCTGCCCTCTGCGTCAGCTTTCTCGGTTGTTCCGACAGTTCTAGTTGTTCCCGGCAGTTCCGGCTTCTGCCCTCTGTGTCAGCTTTCCTGGCTATTCCGGTAGTTCCAGCTGTTCCCAGCAGTTCCCAGCAGTTCTGCCTTCTGTTTGACAGGCAGCTTTTCTGCTCTATTAGCTCTCTCCGCCTCTCGGTATGTATTCTCCGAAAAGTCCTTCTCCCGGATTCTCACTGCCCCTCTACTGCAAAATGATCACTTAATTCGAAATCCTTAGCAAACCCTGCCCTATGAATCGAATTTTTGATCAGTTTGTTCTCTCCGTGTATGTTTCCAAATGAACCCCAAGTTTCCATTTTATACTTTTCCTGTTGAGTCCTCAACAGCGGAGATTAAGTCTCTAATCAACGACTAAGATTAAAACATGACTTGATCCGCCTTCTAGATCATTCTCACCCATATTTCGATTAATACCTATTAATATTTTAATTTCCCTAAGTTTAGATTAGGAACTCCATTAAAAATATTAATTATTTTAATAAAATACAATCCAGGTGGAATTTCGCCAAATGATTTATGGATTCTTACTCATGTGCCTTAGCCTCTCCACCAATTTTCATGGCTAGATTACATCTGATGCTACCAAAAACTAACAAAAAGAAACCAAGCCCTTTCAGAAGGAGTGAACCAGGGAACCAAAGATGGATGAGGAGACCTGGAAAGAGCTAAGGAAGAAGAAAGTTTGCTTCAATTGTCGGGAACCTTGAGCACTGGGACACAAGTGTGCTGGCAAGGACAAAGTTGTTGATTTTTTTAGTAGCATCGGATGTGCTCTAGCTCCGAAATTTTGCGAAGGGGCTAGAACACATGAGATCTCCAAGACCCAAAAATTGTTTGGTGAAATTCCACCCAGATTGTATTTTATTAGAATAATTAATATTTTTAATCGGGTTTCTAAGTCTAAACTTAGGAAAATTAAAATATTAATAGGTATTAATGAAAATATGGGTGAGAAGCTTCGAAGAGACGAGGATCAAATCTAATTTAATCTTAGCCATTGATTAGAGATTAGATCACAGTCGTTGATTTCTCAACAGGGAAATTATAAATGGAGGCTTGGGGTTAGTTGGAGAGGACACACAAAGAAATCGATTTTCTGAGGTGAGAAGTTCTCAGGATGGAAATCGATTGGGGAGATCTTGCAGCTGAGGGGCAATGATAGTTCGGGAATTCAGACAGAGAGGTGAAGAGAAACTTGTAGAGGCAGTGCGATAGCCAGGAAAGTTGACGCTGGGCCAGTCTGGGCTCACGCAGCCTTGATGTAGAGCCAGGAGGGCCAACATAGAGGAAGAGTTGCCTTCCATGCAAAAAGTCGAGGAGCTGTCGAAACTACCGGAACAACTGGGAAAGCTGACACAGTGGGAAGAAGTGCTGACGCAGAGCCTCAGAGAGCTCCACACAGACCCACGCAGTTACTGCGAAGGGACAGCGCAGTTGTAGCCGGGGCCAGCCAGTTTTGTTGTTGGATCAACCGGATTCTATCAGGTGAAGTGAGGTAAAACTCACTCAGGTTTTCCGCCATTGTATTTCTCTGTCACTGGTTGTCGGGAGGGCAACCAACATTTGTATTCAAAACTTTCGCTTAATAATAGAAAACCCTCAAAGTCGTTGCACCAGTTTTCCGGCATTGGGTTTTTTCCAAGGACGTTTAGTCCAAAAATACGTGTGTCCTTTATGTGTTTGTCTCATTTATTTTTCAGTACTTGATCTGTATATTGGTGTAGGTTGCAGTGTATTTACATTAATATTTTCCGAATATTTCTAAAAATAACTTGTTAAATGAAGAACACAAGTAGGTAATGCAAATCAGTTTACTGCAGTAGGATTTCTGACTTGTTCAATTCATAAATTTTTACAAAAGTGGGCAAGGCTCACTTTATTGAGGTATATTCGGAGAGTGACAGTGATGATAAGGATGATGAGTCAGTACAGGGACAGGTATAGCGACAAATGCACCAAGCAGTTGGGGGCGAGTCCTCGCATGTAGAGGGAAAAACTCCTACTCTTGCCTCTATGTCAAGATTCCCTAGATATCATACCTTCAGAGTCAGAGGGGTTATAGCAAGACACATGTGACACTGTTGATTGATAGTGGGGCTTCCCGCAATTTTATAGAAGCGGAGATGGTGGAGCGAAGAGGGATTCCTACTCAGGAGTTCGATGGATTTATAGTTGTAATTCCCGAAAGACATCAAATGGACTGTAACAGATACATCCCTAAATTACAGCTCACCATGGGTAATTATACAGTGACAGAGAATTGCTTTGTGGTGAATGTGTCAGCAACTAATGTGGTGTTGGGTTGTCAATAGCTTTACTACATCAGGAAGTACATCATGGACCAGGGAAACATGGAAATGGAGTTCAACAATCTCGTAGATGACAGGAGGGTAGTTTCGAGGGCTATGCATCAATACCCGCCAAAGCTAGTTTCATCTAACCATATGGAGAAAGTTGTGAGACAAGGTGATATCGAGTGGGTAGTAGAGTGCCTTATTACAGACACAACTCAGATGACATATAGGTATTGCTTCGTAAACATCATAAAGTTTTTGTTGACATTCCTCCAGGTAAACCACCAAATAGAGACTTTGAACATGTCATAGAACTTGAGGAAGGTCTGCAGGCACTAATAACCACTCCTTATCGGCATCCCAAGATTTATAAAGATGAAATAGAGAAGGCCATAAAGGAGTTGTTGAGATTGGGCCATATTCACCCGAGCTCTAGTCCATTTGCTTCTTCGGTAGTGATGGCTAAGAAGAAGGACGACACCTTGCGGATGTGTATAGACTATCGGGCGCTTAATAAGAAAACAATCAAGAACTGATATCCTAATCCTAGGATCGATGAGATGGATGAGTTGAAAGGGGCCAAATATTTTTCAAAGATTGATCTTTGTTCTGGCTATCATCAGATCCGAGTTCAGGAGCAGGACATCCTGAAGGCAACTTTCAAGTGCCACTGATCCAAAATGGATCTAGTTTTGCCTCTAGATCAAAGTCTTCAAATGCAGTTGAAAGTAGAATCAAGTCGAAGTGCTCGTCGATATGATTCCAACAGTGCGAACGGTGCGCAAATCCGAGTCCGGATGAAGAAGTTAGGGCCAGTCAAAGTTTTTGGGGAAAATAGGGCAAAAGTCAAAGGTCAATGATCAGCGAACAGTCAACAGTCAACCAAGTCAACGTTTACGTTAGCAAGGACACGTGTCAACCCGGGAATGAGCCACGGGTCTTGGATGATGTCAGCAGAGGAGGTGACGTGGCAAACTCTGATTGGTTGATATGGGCCAATTTGTTGCTGACACGTGGCAGCCCGGATTTTGCCCAATATCACCTATTTTCCAAAATTTTGGGATCAGGGAGGATCGAACCCCTAACCTCCCAGAAGACTGAGTTTTCGCTGGAGGGGCCGCACCGGATGAGCTATGATGGTTCTTGTTAAGATTGTGGATGACTTTGTATTTATGGTTACGGGATTGGAGGTGCCGGAAAAAAGCGTCGATGGTCAGGGTCAACCCCACGGCCACCGAACCCCTTAGTTTGTTTTGGAATTATCCCACATCCACCGCAATAGACAACCACATATGGTATATATAACCATACATCCCATGTATAAGCCAACGGAGCGCAGAGATATATGCCACCAAAGTTTCATGCGAATATATGTTGCTATGTATGAATATTAATCCATATCAAAACGCCGGAGTGTCGGGCGGGGATTTCGACCCGCCGACCTCCAACTTTATACCTTCAAGCTAACCAGAATGCCAAGGGCGGAGCTTGGTAAACCAAGCCACCAAAACTTTGTTTAAGGTTTATGCAGGTGCCGAACCAGTCAAACCACCAATGCGCAGACCGAGGTGGTATTGTGCAGACAAAAGTGGTTTTGCATAGGGCAGAGGCGGTTTTGGATTTCTCCAGGGGGTCTGGAGGTCACAGAGCCAAATATGAGCAAGTTTATACTTGTTTGACTCGAAATTTCGAGTTGAATGCAATGATGAGATCATTTTTCTCATTTGAGTCTCTGTTTTTGAGCTCATCTCTGTAAAAGCATTTTGAAGACTAATAAAGCAGTCACATTGGAAGCTAAGGACCCGAAGAGGAAGCCAGGAAGTCTAGTGAAATCCGTTATCAAATTGTTGTTGTGTTGATAAGTTTGATTATGTTTCAATTTGCTTATGTGTTTATGTTATTTGCAATATTTTCGATCCATTGCACTAAGTAACATAAGCAAACTCTACATAAAGTCTATAATACCTTTTTCATTAACGAATCAAGTGGTATCAGAGCAGCAAGGTTTTTAAGGTCTAACAAGATTGTGTGAAGATTTGAATGCTTACTAGGTTAAGGCTCGAACGAGGTGAAGGTGAACTTGTTGAGGCAAATCCAGAGATTGGAAGGGTCTTTTCACAAAGAAGGATGATAGATGAAACCCCACTTGGGTCAGAATCTCAATTTCTGGATAGTTTCATGACAATACGCGCAATGGTGGAAGAGATGTATCGCGAGTTTAAGAAGAACAAGGAAGAAGGCACTTCATCACCTAAAGATCAAGAAAATAAGGAAAAGGGAGAAATGCTTCCTCCACCATCTCCTCCATCATCACCATCATCGTCATCATCGTCATCTTCCTCTCATAAATCTAGTCCTTCTAAGAAGAAATCCTCTTTGATCAAATTAGATGTAAAATTTGATTTGCCAATTTATGATGGAGAACTTAACGCTGAAAAGCTTGATAATTGGATAAGACAAATTGAAATGTATCGCGGGGTGCAAAAAGTTGTTTCAGAAAGGAAGAAGATCCAGCTTGCTAGCCTTCGACTTGAAGGAACCGCACTTGTATGGTGGGAAGGCAAGACACAAGCAGAGCTCAAAAAGCATGGTAAAATCATTTCAACTTGGAATGAATTTGTTTCTGCTATTAAAAAGCAATTTTATCCTTTGGCTTATATGCAACAAGCAATGATGAGTTGGCAAACACTACGTCAATTAAAAGGTCAAAGTGTTCAAAGTTATACTCAAGAATTCTGTAAGAGAGCTTTAACATTAGGCATATCATTGGACTCACCAGAGACATTGTTGAAATACATAGGTGGTCTACATAGTTATTTGAGGCATACTACACTTATGTTTAATCCAACTAGCTTAGATGATATATCGGTCCAAGCAACTCATCTAGAAACTAGAGGCAAAAATGTAACCCATGATGTTGGAAAATCCTCCAAACCTATTGAAAGCAAGAATAAAGACAAGAAGAAACTTAAATGGAAGGAGAAGAAAACGAACACTGTGAAGAAAGATAAACCTTCATGCACTCATTGTAAGAAGGAAGGCCACGATGAGGCACATTGCTGGTCATTGCATCCGGAATTGAAACCTAAGAAGTTTGGGAGTAAGGAACGGAAGAATGTTGTTGCTATTTAAAAGGACTTGGGATCAGATTCAGGTGACGAGACAACGATTACAACTACAAATATAAAAGGTAAAGATTCTAAAGCATCTACAAGTACTTCGCATTCTGTTGATAATGATAATGATGAGAGGAAAAGAAATGAGCTATTTCACATTAGAGTCATTTTCAAGCATACTAAAATTGATACTTTATTTGATAGTGGTTCACAAGTTAATTTGATTTCTGAAGCAATTGTAAAGAAGTTGGGTCTAGAAACAAAACCTCATAAAAATCCATATCCATTAGGTTGGGTGTGTGATAAAACTAAGCTACAAGTTAAGAAACAATGTAAACTTTGTTTTGCTATTGTGTCAAAGTTTGTAGATGAGGTTGAGTTAGACATAGTCCCATTGGACATATGTGAAATTGTATTAGGAAATCCATACTTGTACGATAGAAATGTTATCTTCTATCGAACTGAAAATAAGTATCAACTCACTAAGGATGGAATTGAATATATTGTAAGAGCTCATAAACTCAAAGATAACTTCTCTCTCATAAATTCAGGACAGATAAAAAGAATTGTAAATTCAAGTAAACAATTTTTACTTATGATTGTAAAAGCAAAGGATATTGATAAATCCAATACTTTCGAACGCTGTAATTCTAAACAGAAAGCAGATCTAGTTAAAGTTGTTTCCGATTATGATATTCTGTTTCAAGAGCCTAAAGGGCTTCCACCCAAGCGAGAGATAGAACATGAGATTTAATTTGTAGCATGATGCTCCAGTGATGATAATATCAGCGATATATAGCCGAATATCGAAAATATCGCGATATTTTCAGCAGCTGAAATATCGCGATATTTCCGAGATATCGCCGATATCTCGGCAAAATATCGCGAGACGACATAAAATATCGCCGGGCGTGTTATGCCGCGGCTAGGAAAAGGGAAAATCGTTTTCTTTTCTTCATTTCTGTTTCTGAGAGCTGGAGAAGGAAGGGGAAGAGTTTTGTGTGGTTGTCAAAGAGGGTTTGAGGATCAAACAACGATTATCACCACCAACTAAGATTTTTTTGTGGATCAAAGATTGAAGAACAGTGAGACAAACTTCATTTCTTCCATTAACAGGTATGTTCTTAAAAACCCCTATGTTAATGATTTTTTCATAGATTTAGGGTTATGCTTGCTTGACTCTTTGCCTACCAACATTTTGTTTCTTGTTTTTTTCAATTTGCTATGATTTTCATGCCCATGAGCCAATGCAAGGGTTTTCTCCATATTTGGACAGCAAGCTTCATTTTTTTTTTCAACTTTCTTATGCACCCTCTTATTGCCATTTTTCATTCACATTGCAAAATGCAAATAATGTAGTATTTTTTTTTTAAATGAGGTGGTTATTACTTATTATTTTGTGTTGGGGGGTTTAATGCCAATTTTTGTCTTTTTTGTGCCCTAGGTTTGAATTAGTACACTACAAATGTCAAATATCCCAAAAGCCTTGGACCCATTTTAGGAGTATGGGGACGTCGTTGGTGGGGCAAATCGAGCATATATATCATGCAAATTGTGTGGGACCAAGATGTCAGGAGGGGTTACACGATTGAAATACCATCTGGCTAGACTCCCTGCACATGATGCAGATGTAATGTATGGTTTTTAGTGCAGAGGTTATACAAAAAGCTCTTGAAGCAATTGCTAAACAAGACAGAAAGAAAGTTGCTAGGGAGAGGCCAATGGTCTCAGATAGATAGCTGCTAGTTTTATTTGTTTTGCAACTTTTGCTACATATAAGTTTATAACTCATGATGATGAAATACTTTTAAAGTTTTATATATGTGATGTTATTTTGTTTGAGTCCTTGATTGGACAATTATCAGGGATCAGCAGGATATGTGACGTTATTTTGTTTGAGTCCTTGATTGGACAATTATCAGGGATCAGCAGGATTTGGTATCGCCTTTGAAGTTTGATGTATCATTTCTATTTGACATCATCTATATCAGTGCTTTCTTCATATTTATGTGCCAATGTGTCTAGTTCATGTTGTTATTGCTTTATATGTTTAGAAATCTGAAAACAAAAAAAAAATGAATATTTTATGCATTTTTTATGCTTGTCGATATTTGCCAATATTTTGCCGATATTTTCGCCAATATTGCCAATAAGATGTTTTCTGGACCCTCGCCGATATTTTGCCGATACCGATATTTTCAACACTGAGATGCTCCACTACCTAACATTGGAATGTATAGGTTATCAGCTCTAGAGAATGCAGAGATAACGAAGCAGGTACAGGAGTTGCTCGATCAAGGGTTTTTTCGACCAAGCACATCACCGTGTGGATCACCTATTGTGTTAGTGCGAAAGAAAGACGGTTCGTGGAGAATGTGCATTGATTTTAGAGCATTAAATAAAATCACAATAAAAAATCGTTATCCTCTTCCTCGTATTGATGATTTGTTAGATCAGTTAAAAGATGCAGTTTACTTCTCTAAATTGGACTTGTGAAGCGGCTACCGTCATATCAGAGTTGCAGAATAGGATGTATGGAATACCGCTTTCAAAACAAAGCAAGGACTCTATGAATGGATGGTTATGTCTTTTGGCTTAACTAACGCTCCAGCTACATTCATGTGAGTCATGAATGATGTATTTAGACCATTCATTGATGATTTTGTAATAGTCTATTTAGATGATATTCTTGTTTTCAGTAGAACATAGGATGAACATGTAAAGCATGTAAAGCAGGTTTTAGATGTTTTGAAAAGAGAAAATCTCTATGTAAAACTGTCAAAATGTGAATTTGGCAGAACATCTTTGAATTATTTGGGTTATATTATAGGGGTTGGTGAATTGAAGATAGATCCCTCTAAGGTTGAAGTCATTGTAAATTGGCCTAAGCCCAATATTGCTACAGAAGTTAGAAATTTCTTAGGGGTAGCACAATATTGGAGAAAGTTTATTGCTAACTTTTCTTTGATTGCAGCTCCTTTACATGCTTTGACAAGTGTGAAACAGGTGTTTCAGTGGGGAGGCAAATAGCAGAAAGCCTTCGACACATTGAAAGAAATGATCAGTACAGCGCCAGTACTAGCACTGTCAGATCTTCAGCGTCCATTTGAGATCGAGACAGATGCAAGTGAATATGCCATGGGGGCAGTGTTGATGCAATACAAAATGCCTATATGCTTTCATTCGGAGACATTCACATCAGCAGTAGTTAACTATCCTACATATGATAAAGAATTGTATGCATTAGTTCAGAGTGTTAAAAAGTGGAAACATTACATAATGGGTAAAGAAACAATCATACACAAAGATCATCAACCACTTCAATATTTACACTCACAAACTAAATTGCAACAATCAAGACACTATCGATGGATGGGTTTTCTACAACAATTTCATCTTGTTATCAGATATAAGAAGGGCATACATAATAAGGTTGCAGACATGTTATCAAGACCAATTATAAATGCATCCACAATACCTAAGCATAATTCAGTAATTCATGAAAGTTACATTAAACAATATGCTCAAGACAAAGATTTTAAGGATGTATATGCAACTTTAAGTCATGGTAAGCAGGTAGAAAAATTGGATTATTTCATAAAGGACCAACTCTTATATCACTTGGGAAAGTTATGCATTCCACAAACTGAAAGAGTTAATATAATTCGAGAAGCACATGCTTCTCTCATATCAAGTCATTTTGGTGTAAGTAAAACAGTTGCACAATTACAAAGATTCTGCTATTGGCCACGAATGAATGAGACAGTTTCTAGATATATTAAAGGATGTACTATGTGTGCTTACAAGCAAGCCAAGTAATAGAAAATTAGGCTTGTATACTCCACTTCCATTTCCTTCTCATCCTTCGGAAAGTGTTCCCATGGATTTTGTTGGGGGATTGCCAAAGTCTAGAAAGGGTCATGATTATTTGTATGTAGTTGTGGATAGGTTCAGTAAGATGTGTATTTTGACACCATGTAATAAACAGGTCACAGCTGAACAAACTACAAAGTTGTTCTTTCAAAAAGTATGGGTTCATTTTGGATTACCCACTTCTATTGTATCCGATCGAGATTCTCGATTTGTCAGGAAATTTTGGTCAAGTCTATGGGAGTTAATGGACACAAATTTAAAGAAGAGCATGACATTTCATTCACAAACAGATGGTCAAATAGAAGTGGTCAACAGGACAGTGATACAGTTGCTTAAAACATAGCAGTAGATGGAGACAATGATGTGGACAAAGCAACCAAGTTCATTGAACAAATCCAGGGAATTCACCAGGCAGCACAGGAACAGCTGGAAAGAAGCCAAGCAAAGTATAAGGCGCGGCATGACAAGCATCGAGTTGAGCATAGTTTTCAAGTTGGTGATCAAGTCTGGTTGTACATCAGCAAAGAAAGACTGCAAGGGGAAGGTAAGAAGTTGAACCCAATTAGATATGGTCCTTTCAAAATACTTGACAAAATTGGTGAAAATGCTTTCCGCCTAGATCTACCACCTTACATGTAGATCTATTCCGTCGTCAATGTTGAAAACTTGCGATTGTATGGGCCTTCATTGATTGAAGATCCCGAAGAGGAAGGTCAGTTACATTCAATTGAAGATTTTTTACCCGAGTATCTCAATGAACTACAGGAGGTACAGTTCTTGATAGGAGGATAAGGACTTCGCGACGAGGAAGCGTTGAGTACCTTCAAGTGGGACTCAAAGGTACAAATCCAACTAAAGCACCATGGATAGAGATTAGAAAAGTGAGGGAAGCATATCCTCACTTGTTCAATAACTAAAACCAACTTTTGGTGGTCCAAAAGCTTCCAGTGGGGAGGAGTGATCCAAAATGGATCCAGTTTTGCCTCCATATCAAAGTCTTCAAATGCAGTTGAAAGTAGAATCAAGTCGAAGTGCTCGTTGATATGATTCCAACAGTGTGAACGACGTGTAAATCCGAGTCGGGATGAAGAAGTTAGGGCCAGTCAAAGTTTTTGGGAAAATTAGGGCGAAAGTCAACGGTCAACGGTCAACAGTGAACCAAGTCAACGCTTACGTTAGCAAGGACACATGTCAACCTGGGAATGAGCCACGGGTCCTGGATGATGTCAGCGGAGGAGGTGACGTGGCAGACTCTGATTGGTTGATATGGGCCAATCTGGTGCTGACACATGGCAACCCGGATTTTGCCCAATATCACCTATTTTCCAAAATTTTGGGGATCAGGGAGGATCAAACCTCTGACCTCCCGGAAGACTGAGTTTTCGCCGGAGGGGTCACACCAAACAGGCTACGATGGTTCTTGTTAAGATTGCGAATGACTTTGTATTTATGGTTGCGGGATTGGAGGCGCCAGAAAAAAGGGCCGACGGTCGAGGTCAACCCCACGGCCACCAGACCCCTTAGTTTGTTTTAGAATTATCCCACATCCACCGCAACAGACAACCACATATGGTATATGTAACCATATATCCCATGTATAAGCCAACGAAGCGCAGAGATATATGCCACCAAAGTTTCATGCGAATATATGTTGCTATGTATGAATGTCAATAGATATCAAAACGTCGGAGTGTTGGGCAGGGGTTTCGACCCATCGACCTCCAACTTTATATACCAACACCTTCACACCTTCGGGCTAACCAGAATGCCAAGGGCGGAGCTTGGTAAACCAAGCCACCAAAACTTTGTTTAAGGTTTATGCAGGTGCCAAACCAGTCAAACCACCAGCGCGCAGACTGAGGTGGTATTGTGCAGACATAAGTGGTTTTGCAGAGGGCAGAGGCGGTTTTGGATTTCCCCAGGGGGTCTAGAGGTCACAAAGGTCAAATATGGGCAAGTATATACTTGTTTGACTCGAAATTTCGAGCTGAACGCAATGGTGAGATCCTTTTTCTCATTTGAGTCTCTGTTTTTGAGCTTATGTCTGTAAAAGCATTTTGAAGACTAATAAAGCAGTCACACTAGAAGCTAAGGACCCAGAGAGGTAGCCAGGAAGTCTGGTGAACTCCGTTATCAAATTGTTGATAAGTTTGATTATGTTTCAATTTGCTTATGTGTTTATGTTATTTGCAATCTTTTCGATCCATTGCACTAAGTAACATAAGCAAACTTCACACAAAGTCTATTATACCTTTTTCATTAACGGATCAGCCACTATGGGCACTAGGAATTTTTGGTTATGCCATTTGGGCTAACCAACGGTCTCGCGACTTTCCAGTCCTGTATGAACCATGTGTTCAATAAGCAGTTGCGGAAGTCCTTTTCGATCTTCATTGATGACATATTGGTCTACAGCAAGACATGGGAAGACCACATGAGGCACTTGGACGAGGTGTAGGGAATTCTGGAGGAGAAGGAATTATATGCAAAAGAGTCCAAGTGTGAGTTTGGTATGACGGAAATGCTCTGTCTAGGGCATGTGATTGGTCACAATGGGGCGTGGGTGCATCAAGACAAAATATGGCAAATCATTGAATGGCCCACCCAAAAGAATGTCACAGAGTTGAAGAGCTTCCTTGGTCTTTGCACTTACTACAGGAAATTTGTTAAGGGAATTTCACAATTAATAGCTCCTCTTACAAACCTCACTAAAAAGGAAGCCTTCAGCTGGTTGGCGAAAGCACAGGAAACATTCGAGAGGGTGAAGGAAGTGATGAGCACTTGCCCTGTACTTGCTTAACCTGATTTTACCCAGCCATCCGTGCTGGAATGTGACGCTTCGGGGACAGGAATAGGAGCAATTCTTATGCAGAATCAACACCCCATAGCATTCGAAAGTCGCAAGCTTAGAGATTATGAGTTGCACTATTCGATATATGACAAGGAAACGTTGGCCATAATGCATGCATTGGACAAATTCAGGTAGTATCTGGTGGGATGCAGATTTAAGATAAAAACAAACCATAACAGCCTGAAGTTCATCATGGGGTAGAAGGAACTGAGTGAGAGGCAACAAAAGTGAACAAGCAAGTTGCAGGCCTACGACTTTGAGATAGAGTACGGCAAGGGAAAGAACAACATAGTGGTTGATGCTTTATCAAGGATCCCACCCAATTTCTCACTCATAGAGATGGCAGAAGATTGGAAGTCGTTGTTGCTGGTAAAATATTCAAAGAATAAATTTGCTTGTGAAATTCTGGAGGGATTGATATGCGATTACAGGTACTGGGTTATGAATGACATTCTTTACTATAAGACCAAATCTATCTTGTGCCAGAATCAAAACTCAAAGAGTGAATCATGCAATCAGCTCAGAGCTCACCCTTGGCAGGGCATCTGAGATATCTAAAGACTTACAGGAATGTCAGAGAGAGGTTCACCTGGAAAGGCCTCAAGACGGATGTGTTGAGATTTGTGAAGGAGTGCAACACTTTCCAATAAAAAAAGACAGAGCACACCCATCCAGTAGGGTTGTTGCAGGCCCTCCCCATCCCAGAGCAGAAGTGGGAGAGTGTTTCCATGGAATTTATCACTGGCTTACCTCCGGTACAAGGTAAAGATTGTCTATATGTGGTGGTAGATTGGCTCAAAAAATTTGCCCATTTCTTTCCCATATCATCAAAATATTCAGCTTCACAAGTCGCCGAGCTATTTTTCAAGGAGGTTTTCAGATTGCATGGGTTTCCAAAAAAGATTGTCAGGGATAGAGATAGCAGGTTCATGGGTGGCTTCTAGCAAGAGACTTTCAGACTTGTGGGGACTGAGCTAACTCCGAGCACTAGCTACCACCCACAGACTAATGGGCAGACAAAGATAGTCAACAAATGGCTGGAAGGTTGTCTCAGGAATTACGTGACTGGTTAACAAAAGACCTGGGTGAACTGGTTGCATTTGGGGGAACATTGCTACAATAACACTTTCCACATGTCCATCGGCATGACTCACTTCAAAGCATTATATGGATTTGACAACTCGACTTTTGGAGACAGAATATTTGGGGACAGTCAGGCGCCACTAGCCAAAGACTGGATCCAAGAGAGCTAAGACATTTTAAAAGTCCTCAAGGACAATTTACATATGGCTTAGAACCAACAGAAACTATATGTAGACAGACACAGGGTGGAGCGCAACTTTGAAGTGGGAGATATGGTATACCTACGTCTTCAGCCCCACAGATAGTCTTCACTGAAAACCAAAGGGGCAAAAAAGTTAAACCCAAGTTCTACAGGCCATTCAAGATTTTGAGAAGAGGAGGAGAAGTGGCTTATGAACTCGAGCTTCCGGAGGGATGTCAAATTCACGTCTTTCATGTCTCATGCCTCAAAAAGACCTTGGGGTAGCATGTTATTATTTCTACAAAGCTTCCACCATTGGATGAGGAAAGAGAATTGGTCTTAGCTCCCAAGAATATCCTAGATTCAAGGGAAAGGAAGTTGCGGAACAAAACAATCAAGGAGTACCTGGTAAAATGGAAATATTTACTGGTAGAATATGCTACCTAGGAAGGTGAACAAGTGCTCAAACATCCTGAATTGAATTGCTTGAGGACAAGCAATTTTGGGCGGGAAGAACTATAATGTCCCCAACCACTTAGGAAGCTTATGACGGAGTCCACTAGCCTAAAGTGGTTCCCATAGGCTAAAGTGGGGAAATATGTAATATCCCTAACCCGAAATATTCCTCAAACCCCAGCAAATCTCCAACCAAGTATGTGCAAATGATATAATAACCCAAAAATGACAAATAACAGCGGTGCAACATATAATAATGTAAATAGGAAATATAAGCAGATACTCAAGAAATGCAGTGTGAAATGCTAAGCCATTTTATTATACTGAGCAATAAAATGAGTACAAGAGGTGATTAGAAAGATGGCACCTCGACTTGCACAAGGCAAGTGAAGAAATACTCTCAGAATAACGAAGAATGGCCCCTCTGCGTGGATGCTGCTGAAAACTGTCGTGCTATTGCTGCTGCTAGAAAACAAATGATGATTTGGAACTGCTCCCCTCCTCAGAAAAGTCCGAAACTCTGAAATCGGGCTCTACTCAAGAAACCCAGAAAGATCCAGAAAGCTTTCCTAGAATAGCCGACCCTCGGAAATCACCCCCTTGGGGATCTGTGCAGTTCCTCAATGCTCTACGCTGCCACTGAAGAAACCCCTCCAACACTCTGCCTGAACTCTACCAAAAATCCTCCAATATGTGAGGGCTGGTCCCCTGCTCAATCACCCATCATGAATCCTCCTGCAAAAACCCCAATCCAACACTATTGCCAGAAAGAACTGCGTCCCTCTCTCAATGCTGCGCAGTCCTCCAAAACACTGATGAAATTGCTGCTGAAATGTTGATAAACTACTGCTGAAATGCCAATGGAAATACCTTGCCCGAGCAGGCACTCGAAGTCCCCTAGGGCTAAGGGTGAGATCTTCGAACGGGGACACTCAATGCACTAAACAGTGCTGCAGACCAGCTAAACAGCTAGCGTGCTCAGAAGTCGAAACGACTAGCAAAATACACATAACTGAATGATCCAAAATGAGGGGGCTCCTCTCTCTTTTATAGCCTTTGCCTCTCTCAATCCCAAGGCTCACCTCCTCCTGCGTGTTTCCCCTCTTGCCACGTGTTTCTTCCCTCCTGCGTAGTTCCTCCATGTGTCTGTGTGGGCTCCATTTCTGCATCCCCCTTTGGCCCCCTTGGTTCCCCTTTAAGTCACAACATTGTGCTACTAGGAAGTGACTTTTTATTCTAAAAGTGAGTTATGTCCCCCTTCCTCACTTTTTATTTACAAATAACTATAGAAGGCAAAAATTGAACAAAATCGAATATTCCAATTAGCCATGGCTAATTAGGAATATTACAGTCTCCCCCGGAAAAATGTTGCTTGTCATCAAGCAACTGAAGTGATGGATGCTATAAGATCTTCTCACTCTCCCAAGTGGCATCCTCATCCAGCAAATTGTTCCACCTCACCAAGAATTCTCGGACCGTCCTGCTCCGCAGCTGCCTCTCCTTGGTATCAATGATAGCCTCCGGCTGTAATACCAAATGCCCCTCATCATCCATGGGTGGTAGCTCATCTGTCACTGTCACCTGCTGCCCCAATGCCTTCTTTAGGCATGATACATGAAAAATGTTTAGAATCTTGCTGCCTTGGGGCAGCTCCAACTCATATGCAACCTATCCAATCCTGCGTATCACCCTGTATGGCCCATAAAAGCGGGGCTTGAGCTTCTCAGCCCCCTTCTGCTTCAGTGACGACTATCGGTATGGTTGTAATCGTAGGTAGACCATGTCCCCTACCTCGCACTGTCTCTCCACCCGACCCTTGTCAGCATACAGCTTCTGCTGGTTAAGCGTTGTAGCCATGTTATCCTTGAGAGCTCGGAGGATATCCTGACTCTCGTGGATCCAAATCTTGGCTCTAGGAGCCCTGCTATCACCAAACATCACGTCAACGAAAGATAAAGGATGATACCCATATAAGGCATAGAATGGTGACATACCAATGGACATGTGATGTGAAGTATTGTAGTAGTACTCCCCCAGATGCAGCCACTTCAGCCATGCTCGTTGCTGCCCACTGACATAGTTACGCAAGTAGCCCTCCAGCCACTGGCTAACTATCTCTGTCTGCCCATCCGTCTGTGGGTGATAACTGGTACTCGGTGTCAACTCTGTCCCCACCAACCAGAAAAGCTCCTGCGAAAACCTGCCCATGAAACGGTTGTCCCTATCACTGACGATGGTCTTAGGAAGACCATAAAACCTGAAGATCTCCCTGAAGAACAGCTCGGCCACCTGTGCTGTTGTATAGTGTGCGGATATGGCAAAAAAATGTGCGTACTTCGTCAGTCGATCAACGACGACAAAGATACAATCCTTGCCCTGTACCATGGGCAACCCTGTGATGAAGTCCATCGAAATACTCTCCCATTTCTCCTCCGGAATGGGAAGAGGCTACAATAAACCCACGGGATGGCTCATCTCTCCCTTGTTCCTCTGGCAAACATCGCACTCCTGGATGTGCTGGAGTATGTCCTCCTTGAGGCCCTTCCATGAGAACCTCCCTCTAATGGCCCTGTAGGTTTTGGTAAACCCCTGATGTCCTGCCAAAGGTGAATCATGTGATGCCTCGAGTATCTTCTTTTTGAGCTGAGATCCCCCAGTCAAGAAGATCCGGTCCCTGTAAGGCGTCCGGGTCCTGGGTAAGACATCCTGCAAATCCTGGGTCCTGCTGATAGCGTCCTGGAGTGTGGCTAGTCTAGTGGATCGGACTAAACCTCGAAGTGGCTATGCTAACCCCTCAACATACATATAGACCCTCCGTGCCGTGGATAGGTCTAGCACCATCACAGAGACCCTCTAGAAATCTGCAATGTAGGTCTCTGGGCTCCCTGTCTGTTTAAGCCTTGTCAGCTCAACAAAATGCTGCTCTGGATCCCTCCAATCAAATCGCTCCATCAACCTCCTGGTAAACTCGGTATATGTCGTCACTGTGGAGTGCCCTAGTGTAACCATCCCATGAAACTACCAATCTTGGACCTTACCATCCAAATGCAATGTTGCCACCTTGATGGCCTCTGTCTCCAACACCTAGTTAAGCTGGAAATAAATGTCCAGCTTCTCCACCCAAGACTTTGCCAAACTGTTTGATGAACCATCAAACGTAGGCAAGTGGAATCTACTCGATGCACGGTGGGTGTCACCGTCATGGTAATGCCGGTACCCTCTATGATGGTCGCGGGGTCTACTATCCCGCTGGAGCTGAAAAAAATCTCTGAATGAAAGAGCATCCCTGAACTCCTGCCCATAGGCCTGGTACTATGCAAAATAATCGCCCATATGACCGGGCTCTACCTCCTGCTGGGCTCCGGCCCCCGTGTCTGCTCCTAAGAAAGTGGGCATGGTAGAGCGTGTAGGGGCATGCGAGGCCACCTGCTGCGTAGTATCACGCTGCTCTGGCAAATGATGGGATGCACCCGATCCCTCACCAATCTGAAAAACCCGTGGGCTCTCACGCTATCTGGCCTCTACTACCGTGAATCGCTGCCCCATCACCTCAATCTGCCTCGACAGATCCTGCACTGATTTGAGGAGCATATCCACAAATCTCTACCCATCTTCGTCTGCCATCGGATCCTTCTGCTCTGCGTCCACCACAAGCTCCTCCTGTTCTGCGTCCACCACCGGAACACAGTCTCCCTCTCCGTAGGTATTCTCCAACCTACGCCCAGTGTCTCTGTATCTCCTACCTCTGTAACAGATGTAGGGTTTTTCCCCCGATGTCATAGATTGCTAGCTCCACCAGTTGAGCCAGATCTATGCTCTCATACCACTGTAATATCCCTAGCTCGGAATATTCCTCAAACCCCAACAAATCTCCAACCAAGTATGTGCAAATGATATAATAAACCAAAAATGACAAATAACAGCGGTACAACATATAATAATGTAAATAGGAAATATAAGCAGATACTCAAGAAATGCAACGTGAAATGCTAAGCCATTTTATTATACTGAGCAATAAAATGAGTACAAGAGGTGATCAGAAAGATGGCACCTCGACTTGCACAAGGCAAGTGAAGAAATACTCTCAGAATAACAAAGAATGGCCCCTCTGCGTGGATGTTGCTGGAAAACTGTTGTGTTGCTGCTGCTGCTAGAAAACAAATGATGATTTGGGGCTACTCCCCTCCTCGAAAAAGGCTGAAACTCTGGAATCGGGCTCTACTCAAGAAACCCAAAAAAACCCAGAAAGCTTTCCTGGAATAGCCGACCCCTAGAAATCACCCCCTTGGGGATCTGCGTAGTTCCTCAATGCTCTGCGCTGCCACTGAAGAAACCCCTCCAGCACTCTGCCTGAACTCTGCCAAAAATCCTCCAATATGCAAGGGTTGGTCCCCTACTCAATCACCCATCATGAATCCTCCTGCAAAAACCCCAATCCAACACTACTGCCAAAAAGAACTGCATCCCTCTCTCAGTGCTGCGCAGTCCTCCAAAATGTTGATGAAACTGCTGTTGAAATGATGATAAACTACTGCTGAAATGCCAATGAAAATACCTTGCCCGAGCAGGCACTCGATATCCCCCGGGGCTAAGGGTGAGATCTTCGAACGGAGACACTTAATGCACTAAACAGTGTTGCAGACCAGCTAAACAGCGAGTGTGCTCAGAAGTCGAAACGACTAGCTCAAAATACACATAACTGAATGATCCAAAATGAGGGGGCTCCTCTCTCTTTTATAGCCTTTGCCTCTCTCAATCCCAAGGCACACCTCCTCCTGCGTGTTTCCCCTCTTGCCACGTGTTTCTTCCCTCCTGCGCAGTTCCTCCATGTGTCTGCGTGGGCTCCATTTCTGCATCCCTTTGGCCCCTTTGGTTCCCCTTTAAGTCACAACGTTGTGCTACTAGGAAGTGACTTTTTATTCTAAAAGTGAGTTATGTCCCCCTTCCTCACTTTTTATTTACAAATAACTATAGAAGGCAAAAATTGAACAAAATCGAATATTCCAATTAGCCATGGCTAATTAGGAATATTACAAAATATTTAATAAAAGGGACTTAAATTACCTAAGGGAAACATTATAGAGTCCAAAAAGGAGAATGGGTGATATTTCCTAGGAAAATGAGAAGTCACTTGAACTTTATAAAGTGAAATATCATAAAGTGGCTTTATAAAAATGAATTTAATAAAAAGGGAAGGTGAAAAGGAAACCCTAAACTCGTAAAAGAAGGAAAATGAGGAAACTCTCCTCATTCGTGCATTTTGAGTTTTTGGAGAAAGAGCTCTTGGAGAGATTATGAAGGAGAAGCTTAGGGTTTTTGCAACACTAGCCGTCATAGCAACTTCGGTGTTGAAACCAGACACCCTAGTTTGGATTTTGAGAGTGAAATCACTCAAATTTCACCTCTGAGCTTCAATGGAAAATAAGATTTACAAGAAATACTGAGGTACCCAAGTGTTATCAGTTGATTTTATTAACTTATTAGGTATTTCCATTTCATCATACAGGTTGAAGAAGTTATAAAGGCCCAAGTTACCAAGTTCGAATCTGGCCAACATTTGCTCAAAAAAAGAGACTCGACCCAGTGGTTAGAGGTTCAAATCCCTGGAGGTCGAAATGCTAATACTGGGCTTCTAATAAATGATTTTTCTCTGCTGGAAAAAGGAGAGAAATACCATTCTCATACCCTGGGTGAGTCCTGCGAGATAATAATTGCTGGAGATTGAAGGAGGAAGCTGAATAGAGGTCGAGTCATTAACCAGAGAAGTCTGCACTCATTTTATTTGGCTGGATGTGGATTCTGTTCTTGATGGAGGCTGTTTCTTTGCTGGGCTGGCCATGTATCTGTGTTGGAGAAACTGTGGGCACTTATCTCTCACTGCTGGGTGCTATTTCGAAAAATAATGACAGCGGCATACTTGAAATAGTGACTCCTATTCATTGACTGGACCAAAGCCATTCTTCCTGAGTTTAAACCGATTTCTGGGCAAGAGATTTGAACCAGTGATAGCTGGGAAGCCTGGGAAGTTTTCTGAGTGATTGGGGTAGCTGATATAAAGAGCTGGGTCTGCATGTTATCTCCTGGCAGCATATTTCTCAAGCCAAGTATGAGACTATCATTTCACACTGAAATATAACTGCTGTATGTATCTTATTTAAAGGCTGTCATAAAAAATCAGGCTCCATATTTCTAAGTCCCTTACCGTGTATTCTGATTTTAATGAGAAAACTATTCTATGGGCTGCCTTATCATATATAATGATGTTATGAATTTCTGAGTGCATATAGTGAATGTATATTTGTTATTTCTTGGAAGCTGGTCGGTGCATGTAATGTTGAATGCATTGTTCATAAAACAAAATTCACATAGAGCACCTACAGTGAAGTCTAGACCATACGTTGAAGGAATTTGTTACTGAAAAAAAACCCCCAAGTCAAAGCCCAGAAATTTTGAGATAAACTAGCAGTTTTCCCATCTGGAATATTACAAGGTCCATAAAGAGCAGGGGACCTTGGCTGTGTTGACAGTGGGCCATAGTCCCATTGTTAACACTTAGACTAGCTCTTTGTCTTGTAGGGTCTCCCTCTCCAAGGCCTGCTAGATTTTGTGGTAACAGGCTACATAGTTATGGAAAGGGTGAACTAGGGGGCAACCCCACTTAGCCATTTTGTTTTGTAGGTGGATCGATTCAAGCAATTGGACAATTCCAAAGGGAAGCTTCAAATTGTGCAGGATTTTGACTTCATCTGACACAAAGATCTGATGACCAAAGATGCCATGCTCAAAGGAACCGCTCCTAAGTGAATTCGAAAATTATTAAAGGGGCTATGTCAATAATGGGGGCGAATTCTTTCCAAGACCAAACACACTCCCTTGATCATCAAACCAGACCAATTTAAGGTGTTAATTTCATGCTCCTGCAAGGTTGAGGTAGGTATAAACTCAACAACGACCTTTTTTCTAAAAATTCCAAAACTTATATTTTCAGCATTTAGTTTAGGATCAATTAGCTTGCTGGTTTGTCATTCATTTATTTTTATTAGCAATGCTTGCTTTGGATAATATTGTCAAAATTGATAGATCTAATGAAGGATAGATACAACCATTAGATTACCTGGAGAGCAGCTGAACCAACACGCCAAGTATCTACTTGCCATTTAACTTGCCCCCCTGCTTTGATGACTCTATCTCTTTCTTCCATGCAGCTTGCAACATGGTCCTGAATAAATATGAATTCAGAGCCATCATGATGATGCTTATTAAAGCACTAGCAGATATTTCCTTTTACCTGAATGAAACTTGGGAAGAAATATTAATATGCTCACCTTACTAAGAGCAACTGCATGTCCTTTTCTGCACAAAATTGTCCTACAGTCACCAGCATTTGCTACGAAAACTCTGTTTTCTACAATCAATGCTACTGCAGCAGTGCAACCAGGGTGCCAATCCTTACGTTGACCTTTTGTTGTATAACAATGCAATTCCAGTTCATTACGAAACAAGATGTCTGTTCTAATAAATGCATTCACCAATGCTTCTGATGGGCTGCAATTTCAAGAACCAAACATTGGGAGGAATTTTACTGGTAAGCGAGTAGAAAGACAAAAAGTTTGGAATAAGAACTAGCTTAATCAAGCTTGTCAAATTGTTAAGTAATTCTGAGCATTGGTTTGGAGCATACTTCATTGATTTTATCAAATCAGTCCTGGAATATTGAAACCCTATGAAAATATCTAGTTGAGCACCAGGGAGTACATCAAATATACACACCTTTGGAATGAACCAAATGAATGCAAAATTCCTGGTATGGAATTTACTGCAAACTGTGCAGCTGCAGCACCTGAAAAAACATGAACATGATCAGGACCCAGATCCCTACTGCCCAAGATGAAGGATGCAAGACAATTCAGTTAATAAATTACCTCGATGACCATCAAAGATCCCAAATGCAAAAGCATGTTTCTCATTTCCCAAATGAGGCAACAAAAAGTGTGTGTCCTCCATCGTTTCTCGCCTACCACAAGTGGCAAATGAACCCCATGATAATGTTGGATGATACGCAGGATGTTCGGCTAAAGTATTAATCCATTTCTTAACAGAAAACTGATCATCAGATTGGATTTTCTCTGCAGTTATTGCACCCTGATATGACCAATTGATATCCACTTGATTTTGATCATTATAGTTAAATGGAGCTGGACACAGTTGGTTTGCATCCAAAAGAGTATTAACATCTCCGTTCTTATTTTCTAGTACCTCATGCTTATATTGGGCAATAATTGATTCCAATCTTTTAACCAAAAAATCAATGGAAGGGCGCTGCACAGGATTGCCATCCCAGCATAGCTTTATTAGTGACAATAGACTGGATGGGAGCCCTGACTCTGGACCAGCAAGTACTGGGCGCAATCCTTCAGAGGTAATAGCTGCTGTAAGTTGTTGTTCAGTATAAGTCATTTCTAGTACTGTGTGAGCCTGTAGCCAAGCAGCATAAGCATCAAGAAAGTCAAAATTGAAACTATATTCCAAACATATTTCCAGTAGAAAAGCAAGAACTTAACATATCTCTTTTTGGACACATAATCATGAAAATCTGAGATTTGACTTTTAGGTTACAATTAGAAAAACCAAATATCATTATTGTTGAAATCATGTTCAAAGATAAGCTTTACTTTTAGAATATTATACTTTATAAGCGAAAAGATATTTTGATAGTCAACTTATAAACTCTAATCAGTTAATATATTAGTAAATTAAAACTCTGATAAGTTATGAGTCATGACTCATTAAATAGCAGTTACTACGTCGGTGTCATTTCTTTATTCCTGCTCATTGTTGGAGAACATACTCACTCACCCAAAGATAAAGGCCCATAACTGGGAACCCAGAGGGCTTACCTGAGCCTCAGTCCGAAGGTCAGTGTAAGGAACAACACCTGTCACAAGTTCACTGTCCCCAGGGCAGAGGACTGAAAAACATCAGCATCGCACACAAGAAATGGCTTGCACAGAAAACATAAGAATTGATATTTCAATTTTTGCAACTTCTCAATTTATCAATTCACTTTCATAAATTTAACCATTTATTGCATTCCTTCTTTGACTTACTTGCATTCATCTTCTATTTTCTCTTAAACAAACATATTTTTACAGCAAGGCCAGCCACAAGGATTGGTCAAAAATTAAAACACAAGATAAAACAAAATATCATATACAGTGTGACACCGCAATGACCATAATCAAGGTGGAACTTCAGTGACTTGAAAAGTTAATGAGAATAAGATAATTTGGAAAAATAAAAATATCATAGTTTATTCAAAGAAGTCAAAGACCACTTGCAAAGGCATCCGCACTGTTGAGATTCAAGATGAGAGGATCCGATGGAACCAACAAGAAAAACCCTAATTCTCAAATAAAGAGATTAATCCAGCACTAGGGAAAAATAACCCCCAAGAGAGAAAATAAACCCAAGCATAAGCATGATAAAAATAGAAATAACCCAAGCAGAGAGATAATCCAAGCACAAGAGAGCACAAAACTTTGATGGTGCCCTTAGGCACAATACTTTAAGAAAGATGGAAAAGACTCCAGTTGAATGATTATTACAAATGAGAATTGGTGCATATATACACAATTCAAGGGATAGAGCACTTTCCTGAAGAGGGGTAGAGTCTACATTAACTAAGTTGGCCTTCACCAAACCTAAATATAATAAATGATACAATATAGAGTTGGCCAAAAGTGAAGCTTACACCGTTTCCAACATCTCAACATCCCCCCTTAAGCTGAATATGGGATCACAAAGAAGATGATAAATACAACTGAGAGTGGGTCTATAAACACCTAACTCAATACAATGTTGGCATTAACCAAAAAAATCAGAGTGGGTGCATAAACATCCATCTCAATAGAAGGTCGGCCTTGTCCAGAATTAAGGTTGGGTGTATAATACCCAACCCAATATAAGGTCAGTCATAACGAAAAAAGAGTGGGTGTATATACCAGTGTTGCAAACATCGCGATCGGGATTAAATCGGCGAGGGGAAAAAATCGTAAAAAATTAGTAAACATCGGCAACATTAAAAAAATAAAATAAAAGTCATTTTTTTTTTTCAATTTTTTAAGTATCTAAAGCATCCACAACTTTTTGACGATTTTTATGATTTTTTGGCGATTTTATCGCAATTTTTATGATTTTTATTGCGATTTTTTCACGATTTTTTGGCAATTTTTACGATTTTTTCAAAATGAAAAAATCGCCAATTAAATAGGCCGATTAAATCACCATGCCAAAAAAATCGCGATTTTCGCAACACTATTATATACTATAAATACCCAACTCAATATAAGGTCATTTGTAGCCAAAAAGGAGTCAGTTTATTATAACTGATTAAAATATAGGGCTTGTCATAGCCAAAAAATACCAGTAGGCTTATAAATAATAGACTAAATGCAAAGTCAATTGTAGTCGAAAATGAAGATTACGCCCTTGTATTCAATATCCACCCTTAATTTGAATGGGTGTGTAACGAATAAGGTACGTATCCCTGCAATAATCTTCAGAATACTTCGAAAACAAAAACAGCCATTGTAGGACAAGTAATTATATATAAGAATATTTAAATACAAGTGAGATGATTAGAAAAAAGAGTGAGGGTCCGGTTATATACCTAGGCGGGTACCTCTTCACAAATAGGCATGTCCTTAGAGACATGCCTCTTCAATACTAATTACTAGTTAATTAATCATTAATTATGATTATTATTGTTTCCATTACTTTTTATTATTTTTCTATAAATTATATTCATAACACTACTGTTAAAACTAGCAACTAGGGCCAAACTCCATGTGGGTCTTCTTATTCATGGCAGCCAATGTCACATGGTTCGGGTTTGGGTTCAAGTTCGGGTTTGGCAATGACTAGGTTCGGTTTGAATTTGAATTTTTTGATGAGTTTCGCCATTATATATATATAATGAAGTATAGGATAAAATAATAAGAAATCAACATCAATAAACATCAAAAATGTTATCAAGGACATGGAAACTGCAAGGATAAATTACAAGCTTGAGTTGTGACGTGAGGTTATGAGTTTTGATCTATGGACTTGGTCAATGGCTATGAGGTTCGATGAGGTTCGCCGAAACTCAAAAATATTTTAAGATTTGCAAAAATTCAAACCTTAAGGTTAAAGTTCGATGAACCTTGTGACAAGATGGCAGCTAATATTTTTCTTGGATTCCTCTCATTGAGAGGTGTAGGATTGATCTAAAGATCATCCGATTCCGATAAGTATTCATGGAGATATGAATTTATTTGTATTATGGGACAATTCGTCAAGGTCGGCCAGCAACCAAATTGCCCCCATCTATCCTCAACGTTTTACTAAAAAAGGAGGTGGCTTGCAAATCATTTGTCACTCACCTCATGTGATCTTTTCCTCTCCACTCGTTTGGGTTTTGGTGGAAGGAAAAGTCACTAAGAGTATACACTGCCCTAATGGATGCCCTAAATCCTATACGTTGTCATGGAATGGAAGCCTAATTCCTATACGTTGTTATGGAAGCCTAAATCCTATACGTTGTCATGGAATGGAAGCCTAATTCTTATACGCTGTTATGGAAGCCTAAATCCTATACGCTGTCATGGAATGGATGCCCTAAATCCTATATGTTGTCATGGAATGGAAGCCTAATTCCTATACACTGTTATGGAAACCTAAATCCTATACGTTGTCATGGAATGGAAGCCTAATTCCTATACGTTGTTATGGAAGCCTAAATCCTATACGCTGTCATGGAATGGATGCCCTAAATCCTATATGCTGTCATGGAATGGAAGCCTAATTCCTATACGCTGTTATGGAAGCCTAAATCCTATACACTGTCATGGAATGGGCGCCTAATTCCTATACGTTGTTATGGAAGCCTAAATCCTATACGTTGTCACGGAAGGGATGCCTAAACTATACACTGACATCCTTATGCTAAACGTTGTCATGGAGGATCTAGTCTCCTAGCCGCAGTACATGTAGCAAGAAGGGACACTTATACTCTGGTTCAAAGAGGCTTTCATCTAGCCCTATCCGTGATAAAGGAGGTCCACTCTCAGCTGAGAATTTACAAGTTATAGCTTGTTGCTTTGCTAGGCTACATGCCATAGCAAGCAGCTAAGGCTACAAGCCATAGCAAGCAACTAAGGTTGTCCTAAGGTCACAATGCAGCATGTATTATATAATGGTGCAACATAGTGCACAGTGATGGGTACAGCAATGAATGGTGCAGCATAGTGCACAGTGACAATGGTGCAGCACAGTGATGCATAGTGCAGCATGATGAATAGTACAGCATGATGATGAAGAGCAGCATGTTGGGTACAGCATGATGAGGTACAGCTCAGTGATGGTGCAGCATGGTGCAGCACAGTGATGATGGACATGGTGATGGTGCAGCATGGTTCAGCACAGTGATAATGGACATGGTGATGGTGCAGCACAATGATGGACATGGTATGATGGTGCAGCACAGTGATAGGTACAGCAAGGTGATGGAATCACCTGTATTCAAATCAGCTACCTCATGTGACATCATCTTAGAGAAGATCTCTGCTCTTATTTTGACAAGTCAAAGTGTTGACTTTTGATGTATATGTACTATCTCTCTCTCTCTCTTGAACTATTAAGAAGAATTGATCAAAGGTTTCTCCACATTGGGGTTTGTCCCTAGCTAGCGCCGCATCTTGTGTCCTCTTGTTTTGGCTTGTCTTCTGTGATTTATGTTTATGTTCTATCTGCATTTTACTATCATGCTAAATGTGATTGCTAATCTCGAATTCACATTGAGCTAATATTGAAAATTGAAGTAAATTTGCTATCAGCATAGAACATACCTAAAATTAACATGGTATCAGAGGTGAGGAGAAGACAAAGCCTAAGCAAGAGTGAAAGAGCAATCACCGAATACAGTTGGACAAGGTCAAAGGCTCAATGGGTTCCTCATCCCTCTTCCTGATTGAAGTGAAGCTCCATGAAAAGTCTATCCTGGATGGAAGATGTCTCTGAATCTGACATTGGACGAACAAGAAGTGTTGGATTACGTGAAGGGTAAAATCCAGGAGCCTTCAGAAAATGCACCAGCAACAAAGAACAAGTACACTAAGGGTGGAAGGAAAGGCAGATGCCTTGCTTACAATAAGTTTGGCCATTATGCGAAGGAGTGTCCGATTAGAAGGGACACATCACTTGATAATGATAACAATCATTCCAACGACATCTTCAGTGATTGAAGGAATGACATGTACAATGGCAAAGGAAAAAGGAATGCAGGTCATCTAGGAAATGGTCAACTCTTCAAGAAAGCGAGGATCTCTAGGTATGAAGAATCAAATGTTGTTTCGGATAAGTAAGAGGAGTTCAGCCCGCTTCACTACCTCTCCTCCAGACACTTTGGAAAAGTGGTATATTGATAATGGTGCTTCAAGGCACTTCACTGGACAAAGGGAAGTTCTCTCTAATCTGAGAGAGAAGGAAACAACTTGGAGATTATTCTTGGACACGATGCCACCTATCCCGTAAAGGGAGTAGGGAATTCTACTCTTCAATTGGATTGGGGTATATGTACCTGATCTCAAGAAGAGCCTAGTGTCCATTTTGGCAATGGAAAGGTTTCAAGGTGGCATTCATCAATGGAAAGGTACGTGTTTGAAAAAAAAAAGTAATTTTAAGATGCTTTTGAGTTCAGGGTTGGCAATTTGTATCAAGGTGAAGGAAGTCCATTGGGGACCATGTCGGTTGACACATCTCTTCTATCGCACCGGAGGTCTGCTCATTATGGGGCCCTACCTGATGTGAGACAGATGGTAAAAGGGATGCCTGAATTCAAGAAGAGCATGGAGATACATGTCCGAGATGTACGGAAGGAAAACTTACAAGGGGACTATTGCCCTCATGTAGCAAGTCCACAGATTTGGAACAACCCGAGGGGTTTGATATTCAAGATCGGGAATCTCATGTATGCAGGTGGAAGAAAGCCCTCTATGGCTTGAAGCTAACACCCGAGCTTGATATGAGAGGATTGATAGCTATCTGATGAAGCTGAGATTCACTAGGGGTAAAGCCGATCCAAACCTTTGCTTTCAGGTTATGGATGATAGACCTCTCATAATGGCACCTAATGAGGACGACCTCTTTCTGATAGGTGCAGACCCTCTCATTTGCAAAAGTAAGAGGGAGTTGGATTCCGGATTTGGAATGATGAACTGCAAGCCCGTGACTACCTTGATGAAGCCTAGCTTTAAGAAGTTATGCGGTAGTGATGCAAGACCTGATTTGGGAAATACCTCTGAGTTTCATAAACTCATACTAGCATTGATGTTCTTAGTGAACTCCCTCCAGATATATGTTTTGCAGTTAGCATGCTGAGCTCATATATGGTTGAGCCTCACTAGATTGGTGCCAAGAATCATTTGAGATATCATCAGGGCACAATCTCTCATGGATTGAGATACACTATTGGAAATGTGAAGCTGCATGATTATTCTGATGTTGATTGGGCAGGCAGTGTGGAGGATCGCAAGAGCACTTCTAGGTGTTGGTTATCTTTGGGTTTTGCTTCGATATCCTGGATGAGCAGGACGCAGAAGCCAATGGCTTTGAGCATCGATGAGGCCGGATACATAGCAGTGAGTATGGCCTCCTGTGAAGCTTGTCTAGTTGTGGGAGCTCTTTAGTGAGCCGTTTGGACACGTGTTGGATAACGTCATGATCTTCTGTGACAACTAGAGGGGGATTCGATTGTTAAGGAATCCCGTGTTCTATGATTGCTCCAAGCATATAGACATCAGGTACCACTTTATTTAGGATATGGTACATCAAGGAGCAAGAAGGCTCCATCGCATTGGGACTGATGTGCAGGTCGCCGATATTCTGTCGAAGCCCCTAGGAAAGGTCAAATTCTTGACCTTCTAAGAACGACTAGGAGTCGTGGAGAGACTCTCTCCTAAGGATCCTGTATGATATGGACATTGAGCTTTGGGAGCTCCGGGGGGCTTGGGGGTACATCGTGGAGTGATGAGAAACCATAGGGTGAGTGGTTCAGCCTTCCCCTAGTGGTCTGCTATGTAGGCAAGATGAGTGGTTCATCCTTCTCCTACCAAGACACAGTCATAGGGTGAGTGGTTTAGCCTTCCCCTATTGATTTGTTGTGTACAGGGTGAGTGGTTCAACATTCCCCTGGGATACCCCTAGCAACATGTAGGCAAGATGAGTGGTTCATCCTTCTCCTACTGAGACATCCTACTCATGCAATCTGGGACTCATGGAAAGTACCTCTCATCTGGCCAACGAGTAGGGAAATGAAGATAGGGACCATAGTAGTACCGATGGACGCATCATGTTACTACCGTACTCCCTATGCTAGGATGATATTGATATCGGATCAATTGAAACTGAATTTGGGTCAATAAGAGTGATATAACTCACTCTCTTTTGGAACTAATTTCGGATCAGTAAGAGTGGTATGATACACACCTTATTTGGGACTGATTTCGGATCAGTAAGAGTGGTATGAGCAATGTTGCACGAAGCGGGAGCGAAGCGGAAGCGCGAAGCGGAAGCGCGGAGCGCGGAAGCGTCATTTTCCAAAAATCTAGGAGGCGAAGCGTCCGCGGAAGC
>APFE030653075.1:142950-167478 GCA_000404065.3 Pinus taeda
TGGAAGCCTAAATCCTATAAGTTGTCATGGAATTGATGCCTAAACTATACGTTGTCGTCCTTATGCTAAACGCTATCATGGAGGATCTAGTCTCCTAGTCGTCGTACACGCAGCAAGAAGGGACACTTATACTCTGGCTTGAAGAGGCTTTCATCTGGCCCTATCTGCAATAAAGGAGGTCCACTCTCAGCTGAGAATTTACAAGTTATAGGTTGTTGCTTTGCTAGGCTGCAAGCCATAGCAAGTAGCTAAGGCTGTCCTGAGGACACAACGTAGCGTGTATTATATAATGGTGCAGCATAGTGCACAGTGATGGGTACAGCAGTGAATGGTGCAGCATAGTGCACAGTGATTGGTACCGCAATGAATGGTGCAGCATAGTGCACAGTGACAGTGGTGCAACACAGTGATGCATAGTGCAGCATGATGAATAGTACAGCATGATGATGAAGGACAGCATGTTGGGTACAACATGATGAGGTACAGCGCAGTGATGGTGCAGCGTGGTGCAACACAATGATGATGGACATGGTGATGGTGCAGCATGGTGCAGCACAGTGATGATGGACATGGTGATGGTGTAGCATGGTGCAACACAGTGATGATGGACATGGTATGATGGTGCAGCATGGTGCAGAACAGTGACAGGTACAACAAGGTGATGGAATCACCCATGTTCAGATCAGCTACCTCATGTGACATCTTCTTAGAGAAGATCTCTACTCTTATTTTGACAAGTCAAAGTGTTGACTTTTGATGTATGTTGAAGTTTCTAAGTTTACTTAGAAACCCTCCATGCACTTTATCTTATTTATTACTACCTACTTGTTATTTTCCTTAACAATTTATTTACACTGTAAATACTGAAAATAAACACTAGTGCATGCTCAACATATTACAGATCAACAACTAAAAGAAAAAGAAACAAACACACCATATGACACCATTATTTTTGGACTGATGTCCCCGGAAAAACCAAATGTGGGAAAACCGGTGCAGCTATCTGAGGGTTTTCTTATTAAGCAATATCAGATTGGGTGCCAAAACTGGCCTACCCAACAGAGAATTTCCCTGGCAGTAATACCTCTCCGTTTCTGACAAATCTACTCTCTGAAACCCCGGATAATACTTTCGGCAGCTACTCAGCACCAAGCTACCCAAGAAACCCCAGCATCCGCCCAATCTGGACTGCATCAACCTCTCCTAGCACAGCGTTGGCCCTATGTCAACCTATCTTGGCCTGCGTCAACCCCAAGAAGCCCTGCGTCAGCTCTCTGAGCCTATGCGTCAGTTATGCTAGCCCCTCGGGTGCTCTGCGCAACACTTAGTTGCCTCCGCGTGGCCCTGTGTGAGCATTTTTTGCTCCTGCGTCTCTCTCTCTGGCTGTTCTGCTGCTATCCCAACACTATCTCTACCTTCTCTGTTTCTCTGTACTCAATGCCCCTCAGGTGCTCTCCTGATCACTGATTCTATCTCTCTTAACAAACCCCACTCTAGAGAATAGAATGACTAATCATCTGGTGTGCTCTCCAAGTGACCCTCAAGCCTCCTCTTATACTTTTCCTGTTGACATATCAACGGCCGAGATTAAGTCCCTAAGCAACAGCTAAGATTAGATATGGCTTGATCCATGTCTTTTGGACCACTCTAACACAGATTCATAAAAAATATTAATTATTTTAATATCTCCTTATTTGTTTAGAATCTGCCCAAACCCTTTTTGGGTATTAGCGGTCTCATGTGCCCCAACCTCTCCACCAAATTTCGTGGCTAGAGCACATCCGATGCTACCCAAATCAACACTCCCTCTTAGCAAGAACTGTGCTCTAGCAATACTCCTCACTGAGTATTACTCTGATCATCCAACATCGATACCTGTGCTAATGCTAGGCCTTCCTGCCCAACATCCTCTGCACTATTGCCTCCTGTACCGCTGCCCATGGTTCTGCCACTGCCACTGCTGCATCTGTACGACAGCTCCCTCTGCATCAGTGTTGTTGCTGGTCCTTTCTCTCGGCACTGCATCCGCATTGCACCTCCTCTCATCAAGTTGCATCGCGCTGCCCACTACTACACTGCAACTCAGTTACTGAGAAGTAAGTAACTGATCTCCCAACTGACCTCCCTGTTGGGCTAGAAACACCCACTAATGCTGAAGCTCCCTCTGCCGCTGACAAGTGCTCCCTCTCTCTGACCTCTACATTGCTACAACAAATCCCTGCATCTCACACCATTGCACACCTCTTTGTGCCTTCCTGCACTAGTGCAATACTCCTGTGCCTCTCGCACTACTGCAACCTGCTAGCTCTGCACTGTCTCGGGACTCCTGCACTGTAGCTCTTTCTGTCGCTCCATCCGCATCCATCTCAACCCACGCAGCCAATCCTGCTACTCCTCGTCGGGGCTCCTGTAGCAAGGTCTAATCCAAGAGGCTGGGTACCTCGAGGATCGTCCCCTCATCGCCTGTAGTCGCCTGACTACAGCTCGATGTCTCCCCACTTCTTCTCAAGTGGTGCGTGTGCACTCATGGCACAGTCATCATCTATCAAAACTTCCTTCTCTGCCTGTGTTGGCGCTGCTGCCTTAGTCTCAAAAGACTCTCCCTTACTCTTCTTCTTTGGACACTAGGTCGCATAATGACCCAGCTCCCCACAGTGGAAGCACTTGATCTTAGAGAGATCTTTCTTCTTCCGCTTCCCCTACTTTCCCTCAGATTCTAGGGCCACATCTTCCTCCTCCTGCTTGACTTTGATCCCCTTGCTTCTGCTACCTGTCTTCGACTATCGTCTGATCTCTTCCTAGCGAAGAGCTACCCACATCTCGTCCCACGATGGAAGTGTCCCTCTGCCCAGTATACTCTGGACAAACACTTCCTAGTCTTTCGAGACAGCATTCAGGGTTGTCCTCACCATCAGCTCCTCGTTCGGATGTCGCTCCTATAGCAACCAACTGGTCTCGGATCTCATTCAGTACTCCAAGGAAGGTGTCAATCGATTGTCCCTTCTTCATCTGATACGACCTCATCTGGTTCTCGAGCAGCATTCTTCTCTGCACAGAAGTATGCTGGTACAGGTTCTTGAGAGTTTCCAACATCTCAATTGTCGTTTCCTTCTCGGCTATATGTGGTACCACATGATCCTTGACCCCGTCAAAGATAATGCACTTGGCCCTCACCATCACCTCTTCGTACTTGTCATTATCATTTGGGTTGACTGGGATAGCTATTGTCTTCAAGGTGAAGTTTTTGACACAATTCCTATCAAGCACTCATAAGATTCTGGCCTTCCAGACTGCGAAGTTCGATGCTCCATCCAGTCTATTCTGGTCTCTTACCCCATGTAGTGCCATGACGTTCCTCTACTTCCCTCCTAAAAGTTCTCTGTTCGACTCCTCTGAGTCTCTACTTCCCGTCTAGAAGTTCTCTTCTGGACTCCCTCTGAGTCCTGATTTCTCTTCTGGAAATCCTTCTGCCGCTTGTCGAGATGACCCCGACTCTAATCATCTTGTGTAACTGCACTGCTGATCCAAGTTCCTCGACCAGAAACCCTCGGTAACAACTCCTCTATCCTTGCTCTGTCAGGTACTGTTCTGACTACAGTACCTCACCATCTTCACTCTGCAATATTTCAGCAGCAACTGCCTCTCTGTGAACTGCGTCAACCCCTCTCTGCCTCACGTTGGCTCTGCATCACCCCAGATAGGTTTGCGTCAGCAACACTGGTTTCTTTGAGGCTCTACGCAGCTCTTAGCTTCTTCTGCGTGGCTCTAGCTGGCTCTGCGTCACACTTCTTGGTTTCTTTGGTGCTAGAAACAGCTTCTGTCACCTCCGGACAACTGTTTTCTGTTGCTATTACTCCGCTCCGCTGATGTCTTTTAGTCCTCTTGTGATCTGCAATCACGCTCTGATGCCATGTTGAAGCTTCTAAGTTTACTTAGTTTAGAAACCCTTATGCACTTTTTCTGATTTATTCCTACCTACTTGTTATTTTTCTTTAACAAGTTATTTACAAAGTAAATACTGAAAATAAACACCAGTGCATGCTCAACATATTACAAATCGGCAACTAAAAGAAACAAAAAAAAACACACCACATGACACCATTATTTTTGGACCAATATCCCCGGAAAAACCCAATGCTAGAAAACCGGTGCAGCAATCTGAAGGTTTTCTTATTAAGCAATATCAGAGTACAACCTGGGTGCCAAAACTGGGCTACCCAACAGAGAATTTCCTTAGCAACTATATCTCACAGTTTGAGAGAAATCTCTTGGCTGAAACCCCGAAAAACCCTTCCGGCAGCTCCTTAGCACAAAACTACTCCTGCAATCCCAGCGTCTGCCCAATCTGGACTGCGTCAGCCCCTCTCTATCTCACGTTGGCCCTGCATCAACCTTTCTAGGCCTGCGTCAGCCCCAGGAGGCCCTGCGTCAGCTTTGGGAGCCTCTGCGTCAGCTACATTGGCCCCTCTGGTGCTTTGCACAGCACTTGGCTGCCTTTGCGTGGCCCTGTGTGAGCCCTTAATGGCTCTGCATCACCCTCCTTGGCTGCTGCGCTGCTCTCCCGGCACAATCTCTACCTTCTCTGTTTCTTTGTACTTAATGCCCCTCAGCTGCTCTCTTGATCACTGATTCTATCTCTCTTAGCAAACCCCGCTCTAGAGAATAGAATGACTGATCATCTAGTGTGCTCTCCAAGTGACCCTCAAGCCTCCTCTTATAATTTTCCTGTTGACATATCAACAGCCGAGATTAAGTCCCTAATCAACAGCTAAAACTAGATTTGGCTTGATCCATGTCTTTTGGACCACTCTAACACAGATTCATATTAATACACATTAATATTTTATTTTCCCTAAGTTTAGATTGAGGGACTCCATTAAAAATATTAATTATTTTAATATCTCCTGATCTGTTTAGAATCTGCCCAAACCCTTTATGGGTATTGGAGATCTCATGCACCCCAACCTCCCCACTAAATTTCATGGCTAGAGCACATCCGATGCTACCCCAAATCAACAAGAACAAGTACATTAAGGGTGGAAGGAAAGGCAGATGCCTTGCTTACAATAAGTTTGGCCATTATGCGAAGGAGTGTCTAATTAGAAGGGACACATCACTTGATAATGATAACAATCATTCCAGAGGCATCTTCAATGATCGAAGGAATGACAGGCACAATGGCAAAGGAAAAAGGAATGCAAGTCATTTGGGAAATGGTCGACTCTTCAAGAAAGCGAGGATCTCTAGGTATGAAGAATCAAATGTTGTTTCGGATAAGTAACAGGAGTTCAGCCCTCTTCACTACCTCTCCTCTGGACACTTTGGAAAATTGGTATATTGATAATGGTGCTTCAAGGCACTTCACAGGACACAGGGAAGTTCTCTTTAATCTGAGAGAGAAGGAAACAACTTGGAGATTATTCTTGGACACGATGCCACCTATCTCGTAAAGGGAGTAGAGAATGCTACTCTTCAATTGGATCAGGGTATATGTACTTGATCTCAAGAAGAACCTAGTGTCCATTTGGCAATGGAAAGGTTTCAAGGTGGCATTCATCAATGGAAAGGTACGTGTTTGAAAAAAAGTAATTTTAAGATGCTTTTAAGTTCAGGGTTAGCAATTTGTATCAAGGTGAAGGAAGTCCATTGGGGACCATGTCGGTTGACACATCTCTTCTATCACACCGGAGGTCTGTTCATTATGGGGCCCTACCCGATGTGAGACAAATAGTGAAAGGGATGCCTGAATTCAAGAAGAGCATGGAGGTAAATGTCCGAGATGTACTGAAGAAAAACTTACAAGGGGACTATTCCCCTCATGTAGCAAGTCCACATATTTGGAACAACCAGAGGGGTTTGAGATTCAAGATCGGGAATCTCATGTATGCAGGTGGAAGAAAGCCCTCTATGGCTTGAAGCTAACACCTCGGGCTTGATATGAGAGGATTGATAGTTATCTGATGAAGCTGAGATTCACTAGGGGTGAAGTCGATCCGAACCTTTGCTTTGAGGTTATGGATGATAGACCTCTCATATTGGCACCTTATGAGGACGACCTCTTTCTGACAGGTGCAGACCCTCTCATTTGCAAAAGTAAGAGGGAGTTGGATTCTGGATTTGAAATGATGAACTGCAAGCCCGTGACTACCTCGATAAAGCCTAAGTTTAAGAAGTTATGTGATAGTGATGTCGGACCTGATTTGGGAAATGCCTTTGAGTTTCATAAACTCATACTAGCATTGATGGTTTTATTGAACTCCCATCTGGATATATGTTTTGCAGTTAGCATGCTGAGCTCATATATGGTTGAGTCTCACTGGATTGGTGCCAAGAATCATTTGAGATATCTTCAAGGCACAATCTCTCATGGATTGAGATACAAAGCCGGAAATGTGAAGCTACATGATTATTCTGATGTTGATTGGGGAGGCAATGTGGAGGATCGCAAGAGCACTTCTAGGTGTTGGTTCTCTTTGGGTTTTGCTTCAATATCCTAGATGAGCAGGAAGCAGAAGCCGGTTGCTTTGAGCACCGATGAGGCCAAATACATAGCTGTGAGTATGGCCTCCTTTGAAGCTTTCTGGTTGTGGAAGCTCTTTAGTGAGCTATTAGGACACGTGTTCGATAATTCGATTGTCAAGGAATCTCGTGTTCTATGATCGCTCCAAGCATATAGACATCAGGTACCACTTTATCTAGGATATGGTACATCGAGGAGCAAGACGGCTCCATCGCATTGGAACTGATGTGCAGGTCGTCGATATTCTGTCGAAGCCCCTGGGAAAGATCAAATTCTTGACTTTCCAAGAACAACTAAGAATTGTGGAGAGACTCTCTTAAGGGTCCTGTATGATATGGACATTGAGCTCTGGGAGCTCCGGGGGGCTTGGGGGTACATCGTGGAGCAATGAGCAACCCTAGGGTGAGTGGTTCAGCCTTCCCCTAGTGGTCTGCTATGTAGGCAGGATGAGTGGTTCATCCTTCTCCTACCAAGACACAATCATAGGGTGAGTGGTTTAGCCTTCCCCTAGTGATCTGTTCTATATAGGATGAGTGGTTCACCCTTCCCCTGGGATACCCCTAGCGACATGTAGGCAGAATGAGTGGTTCATCCTTCTCCTGCTGAGACATCCTACCCATGCAGTCTAGGACTCATGGGAAGTACCTCTCATCTAGCCAATGAGTAGGGAAATGAGGATAGGGACCATAGTAGTACCGATGGACGCATTGTGTTACTACCGTACTCCCTATGCTAGGATGATATTGATCTGGGATCAATTGGAAATGACTTCGGGTCAGTAAGAGTGCTATAACTCACTCTCTTTTGGAACTGATTTCGGATCAATAAGAGTGGTATGATACACTCTCTTTATTTGGGACTGATTTTGGATCAGTAAGAGTGGTATGAGACACTCTTTTATATGGGACTGACTTCGGGTCAGTAGAGGATGGTATGATACATTCTCGATCATTTCTTCTTCTTCAAAGTTCAGCAGAGCAGAGCAGTGCAGGGGACTGATGGCAGGGATACTACAGTCTGACAAATGGATTAGCAAATGGAGTTCTCCTTAGTTGAGAGGGAGTGTTAAAATTGGCAACTAGGGCCAAACTCCATATGGGTCTTCTTATTCATGGCCGCTGATAATTTTCTTGGATTCCTCTCATCAAGAGATGTAGGATTGATCTAAAGATCATCCAATTCCGATAAGTATTCATGGAGATATGAATTTATTTGTGTTATGGGACAATTCGTCAAGGTCGCCCAACAACCAAATTGCCCCCATCTATCCTCAATGTTTTACTATAAAAGGAGGTGGCTTGCAAGTCATTTATCACTCATCTCATGTGATCTTTTCCTCTCCACTCATTTGGGTTTTGGTGGAAGGAAAAGTCACTAAGAGTATACATTGCCCTAATGGATGCCCTAAATCCTATACATTGTCATGGAATGGAAGCCTAATTCCTATACGCTATTATGGGAGCCTAAATCCTATACGCTGTCATGGAATGGATACCCTAAATCCTATACGTTGTCATGGAATGGAAGCCTAATTCCTATACTCTGTTATGGAAGCCTAAATCCTATACGTTATCATGGAATGGAAGCCTAATTCCTATACGTTGTTATGGAAGCCTAAATCCTATATGTTGTGATGGAAGGGATGCCCTAAATCCTATACACTATCATGGAATGGAATCCTAATTCCTATACGGTGTTATGGAAGCCTAAATGCTATACGTTGTCATGGAATCGACGCCTAATTCCTATACGCTGTTATGGAAGCCTAAATCCTATACATTGTCATGGAAGGGATGCCTAAACTATACATTGTCATCGTTATGCTAAACGTTGTCACGGAGGATCTAGTCTCCTAGCCAAAGTACACGGAGCAAGAAGGGACACTTATACTCTTGTTTGAAGAGGCTTTCATCTAGCCCTATCTGCAATAAAGGAGGTCCACTCTCAGCTAAGAATTTACAGGTTACATCTTGTTGCTTTGCTAGGTTGCAAGCCATAGCAAGCAGCGAAGGTTGTCCTAAGATCACAATGCAGCGTGTATTATATAATGGTGCAGCATAGTGCACGATGATGGGTACAATAGTGAATGGTGCAGCATAGCGATGCATAGTGCAGCGTGATGCATAGTGCAGCGTGATGCATAGTGCAGCATGATGATGAAGAGCAGTATGATGAGGTACAGCTCAGTGATGGTGCAGCACAATGATGATGGACATGGTGATGGTGCAACACAGTGATGATGGACATGGTATGATGGTGCAACATGATGCAGCACAGTGATAGGTACAGCAAGGTGATGAAATCACCTGTCTTCAGATCTGCGACCTCATGTGACATCTTCTTACAGAAGATCTCTGCTCTTATTTTGACAAGTCAAAGTGTTGACTTTTGATGTATATGTACTATCTCTCTCTCTCTCTCTGCTGAACGATTGAAGAACATAAGAAGAATTGATCAAGGGTTTCCCCACATTGGGGTTTGTCCCTGGCTACCGCCACATCTTGTGTCCTCTTGTCTTGGCTTGTCTTTTGTGATTTATGTTTATGTTCTATCTGCATTTTACTATCATGCTAAATGTGATTGCTAATCTTGAATTGATATTGAGCTAATATGGAAAATTGAAGTAAATTTGCTATCAGCATAGAACATACCTAAATTTAACAATTACCTTCCTCTTCAAAAAGTTGTCCTCAAAGCTTATGGATGAGAAAGCATGTCTCCTGTTTCTTGGTCTTGTAATTTGTTTGCATTCCTCTGAATTCTTAGAGTTGTCATCTTTGTTGATACAAGGTGATAGGATCCTTGGAGTGATAAATAAAATTGTCGCACTGAGAAAGGATCTAACCATCGCAAATCAATCTTCTATGGAACTTTGCAATTACTTGATAGCTGATGTCATGTCCCTTCCTAAATTATTTTGGAACAATATTAATTTCTACATTTTGGGGCCAATTTTGGAGGTGATGGAGGCCCATTCAATTTTATTAGGAGGCTAGACTTAGTCAAAGTTAATTCGATGTAGTTAAGTATAGGTGGGGGGCACCCATACTAGGGGAATACGCATTCCCTAGTTCGATTTGCATGGAGGGGAAATCGATGGTTATGTGAGCAACCCACAATGGAGGGAAAAGTGCTCAACGAAATCTATAGAAGGAAGGAAGCTCTCCTCATTTGGATATCTTCTTTCGACATATTGAACTTAATCTTAGTTGCTCAAGGTGCTTAGCCGAGTCACTGTGTTGTTTAGCACATGAGTGTTTCTGAGCGGAGATCTCAACCCTTGCTTCGGTGGAGTTCAAGTGCCAGCCCTAGAAGGGAGTTCTTCTTCATCTCAATTCATAGCAGCAACAGGGAGACGAGTTACAGCAGTTGTAAGTCAAGTACCAACAGCAGGGGGAGTAACAACAACGTAGGGATTGCGCAGTCACAGAGTGAGACACTCTGGTTAATTGGGGAGAGAGGAGCATCCTTCATCATTTTCAGGAGTATAGAGGGAAGCTACAGACAAGAGGGCCATCCTACATGCAGCTCTCTTTTCATCACACACAAGATTGTGTCATCTCTTCCATGACTGCGCAGTCATTGGAGAGAGACTCTTTGGGGCAACACCATTCGGGGGAGTTTGGAGTTGGGAGGCTGGGAGATCATTTGGAGAGCCATTTGAGGAGGATTGCTAGAGTTGGGAGAGCAAAGATTGACAAGACTAGTCACAGCGACAGAATTCGAAATTGGAGGGCCAAGCTGTGAAGGGTCAATTTTTTAAGGTTGGAACCAAGGGAACCCTTCCTAGTTTTTTCTGGGTTTTGGGCAAAGATCACACTCCTAATTTTATAGAATTTCTGGGCAAATCTAAGGGGTCAAACAGGGGTCCCAACTCAGCTAGCAGCTAGAGGAGCTAAGGGGAATTTGGGCCAAAATTCCAAGGTCAACATTTGGCCAGTTCCTTCGTGGGTTATTCTGGGTATTTGGTGGAGAGGCTGGGGTTAATTTCCCGTAATTTTCTGAGCAACAGAGGTGGGGTTTCCAACAGACATCATAGTTTCACATGGGCACCGCAGGGCATCATTGCAGCAGTGATTTGTGCCATCTGGGCTTGATCACGCTTTCCATTGAGGCAAGCCGAGGTGCACCACTTTGACACTATTGTACTTTTCTCCCAGATTATAATAAAATCGTTGAGTTGTTGGTTATTCCTGGACTTTTATGGGTGTGCACTGAATGTTTCAATTTTATGGTGTTGTTTTTATTGTTTGCTTTGCATAGCACTATTTTTCCTAGTTTGGCACATTACAGTGGTATCGGAGCATGATCTTGGCCCAGCTGTGGGAAATTAGCCAGAAGACCATAGAAGCTTTGGGTATAAGTGCACAGTGACAGGTGAAACCGGAGACAAACCCATGGCTCAAGGGAAATCCAATATGCATAAATTCTGAGGTAGAATTCATTGGGACGATAAGAGGTTGGCTCAGTTGAGGAGGGTGACAGATCAAATCCATCCTCACCCTTACAACGGAGACGTTAGAGGTGAGCAGGCCATTGGGGTGCAACCATCTACATCATGTGGGGAAAGTCGACTAGATCAGGGCACCAGATCTCCTGAAAGGGAGCAGGCAGGACAGAGACACTTAGAGAGTGAGACCAGGCAGCACTTTTGCTAGTAGAGACCTAGGTTTAGATATTAGGAGCCAGAGGAAGAGGTTGAGCATGATGCTGAGAGCCCACACAATGGTGATCACATCGATATACCCGGTGTGGCGCAGGAGTCACCTTTATTAGAGACCTCTTTGATAGCCCCAGTTGACACCTTGGTGGAGGGGATAAAGCCTACACACATAGAGCCATCTGTTGAGGGGGTGCCACCCATGGATGAGATGCCAACAGTTGCTGTGGTATCTGGAGTCGTGACCGAGTTTACAGGTGATAGATGCCCACAACAGTTCCATCAGTTTAAGGCCGACCTTCTAGCATTAAAAGGAAGGTCACGTTAGTGTGTGAGGCTATTCTACAGCAGAACGAGGAGCTGGAGGGCATGAGAACAGTTTGGGCCGAGTCCACGGCCAAATTGACTCACGTTAGGGAACAGTTGGATTCCCTACTGGTGTAGCTAGAGTGCACATTGGGGCGTGAGAGAAGCCCTCTTCGAGCATACATAGACGGGGTTGGCAGCATTGTTAGGTTACCTTGGCCCATTGGACAGAGAGAGACAGAGCTACCTAGTTAGATTTCATGTATTGACCAGGATAGCAAGATGAGACGACCTGAGTTGCACAAGGTGCAGCACCCTCATGTTGGGGTTATTCTATGTGCAAGAGTTTGTGCATTCGATCCCTCTCTTGGGGTTGGATGGCGAGAGATTCTGAGTTGGTACCCTGAGGAGTGGGCTATGGACATGGTGGTGGACCTCGGTGTAGCTCAACAGGAGCTCCTAGGCACTAGGGATATCGGCAGCACAGACTGGCTGTTGGGCATGGAATCCCCCCCCAGCATGTTTTGGGGCTCAAAGCCCAAGTTTTGAGTACTATTCTTGTAAAGACTCCGTGAATTGCGGGCGCGGAACGCAAATTGTATGTTAGAGTCATAGGGTTGTCCGCCCTAAGTTTTGAATGTAGTGTCGGCCTACCCATGGTCCGCAGACCATGGGATTGTATAAATAGAGCGAGGCTCTAAGTTGTAAAGTAGTTAGGAAGAAGTAAGTTGAAAAACGAATGGAGTCTAGAAGATAACAAGCAGAGTAAAGATCTAAGTGCTTTGGGTCGTAGTAGTAGGAAGAGCCTTTGCAGCTAAGTGCGCAGAGGCCTAGTAGAGTCCGCAACTGAGTGCGCGAACCCCTGCAGCTGAGTGCGCAGGGTAGAGTCAGGTCTATAACTGGGGAAAGAGATATTAAAGAGAAGTTTGATTCCAAATCTTGTGTATCCGTTTGGGTTATTATATGGTTGATATCTTTTGCAATTGCAATGTTTTATTTATCGCACGCACTTGTATGAATGATGAACACTGTTAAGAATAACTATACACATACAGATAAGCTAAGTGATCAACTAATATTGGGTTAAAGGGACTGGGTAATAACGTGGATCGAGCCATGAGTAGGGCTGCACGAAGGCAGCATCACAGGCTGCGAGGTACTAATAGGTGCGTGTAGCGACGTGCGCGCAGGGTCAAGCCGCAAACCACTGAAAATCATCAAACATCTCTAGGGTGCGGAAACCTAGTTCTAGCACCCTCCCATACTACTTTGGGTGAGACCTCAGTCTGCGCTCCGCAAACTGTTGCCGAAAGGGCTAGTAGTACCGGGATTTGTTTGGCTAAATCACCTCTGAACCTGGGTCAGGCCCCTACAAGCCAACAAATGGTTCCGTTGTTGGGACGGGGATCTGCATAAGGGATGTATGATGTCATGTCATTGGAATCCAACCAAGAAAGAAATTGAAGGGTGGTTGGACAAGAAGATTCACGAGTTCGCGGCGCAGGAAAACAGGAATCTGCGAGTATCTAAGAAACAGCAGTTGGAGCGCTACTTATATACAGAAATCCACAAAATTTTCTTTGCATCCTTTCCTTCCGAGTTGTATGAGTGGATCGCGAAGCTAGCAGACAGTCAGGGAAGGTGTAGGCTCGACAAACCAATTGTGTGGACTCCGGAGTTAGTGCACAGACTAGAAGCACCAGAAGATAAGATCGCGCGAGCTATGGACCATTGGCTCGATCAAATTATAGGAGGATTTATTACTAAGTTCGCGGTAGATACGACCACCAACTACAGTGAGGCGGAACGACACTTCCTCAAAGGACCGCGAGGTAAGTATATTAAATCTTTGAACACTTGCATTAAGATGCTATTGTGTGAAAAGCGGATTACGCGAATAAATTAATGTTGGGGACTACGCGAAGTGGGAAGATCTACAGAAACAGAAGTAGTGAAGAAGTAGAAATTAGTCCCTTAATTTCACCCTCGTAGGAAAGCGAGGAAGAGCTCGCGAAAGTTTCTCCGAGAAGCGCAGTCAGTCTGATAAGGCAGCGAATTCTACACTTACAGCCTCCACCTACACCACCACCCGTCTCACCATCTTCACCTCCATCTCCACCCACCCCACCTCTGCCACCACCACAGTTTAGCATGGCGAGTGCGATCAAACTGTCGATATTCAGAGGAGTAGGGAATGAAGATCCGAACCAATTCTGGTTCGTGGTAAGGGCAGTATGGAAAGCACAAGGAGTTGTGGATGACAATATAAAGAAGGCTACGCTGGTAAGCGCATTGCAGGATCGTGCATTAACCTGGTACATTAAGCATTCGAATGACCATCCAAACATAGGGATCACAAAAATCCAGGCCGCGCTGAACAAGGAATTTAGCAGGCCAAAGTCGGAGACACAATCAATTATCAGGTTTAAGGAGATCGCGATGCTCCCGGGCGAGGCCCCCTAGGATCTGGACCAAAGACTGAAGAGTATGATTCACGAAGCCAACATGATCTTGACGGATGGACAGCATCATCCATGCTTTGTAGCGTCATTAACACCGCATTTAAAGATGACACTGTCACAACAAAAGCTTTCCACCCAGGCCAAAGCTTGGGAGATGGCAATGAGATTGCATGAGACCCCTATACAAGATCCTAGTCTGGGAATCCAACAAATCCATGCGCAACTGCAAAATTTGTGTCTGGAAATGCAAAGTTTGAAACAGGACAGGACACCTCGGCCAAAAACGCGCGAGGAGGTATGGTGCATAAAATGCAAAGGCCAGGGGCGTGACAAGGACCACTATCCAGTTTTCGCGAATTACTTGGCGGGAGGAGGGCCGATGCCATTAAGACCTGAGGCACAAGCAGGACCAAGCGTGGCGCCTGCACTATGGTGCGTGATTTGTCAGATAGGAGGAAACGCATTACGAATAATTGTCATCTATTACAGAAGTATACGCAGACGTCCCAGCAGTTGTTTTGTAATTTCTACAGGTCAGTAGGCCATGATGAACGCACCTACAGAAGCTACAAACTAATGATGGATCGAACTCCTGCCTACAAAGTACAAACCGAGACGCGAGCTCTCGATGCAGGAATGACGCGCGCTGGATTTCAGGGGCGCAGACGAGATCGAGGTGGAATGGGACCAAGAAGGGGTCACGGACAGATAATTTGTTACAATTGCAGAGGGCCAGGACACTATGCCCATGATTGTACGAATCCGACGAGAACATCATGTTTATACTGTACTCAATTTGATCATGAGGCAGAGGACTTCCCTACACTGATAGCAAGGCTGTGCGAGAAAGGGGTACTCCAGCCTCCCCCGACTCAGAATTTGCAAATGATTAGGTCTGAGCCACGCGAAGAGGACTCGAATGTAAACATAGTGCTCAAAAGCGGTATCACGACAGGAGAGGACAAAGGTAAGCAGCCTGAAGAAAGCGCATGGGTTCGCAAGGTTCCTACAAAGGAACCTGAATTTGATCTGGAGCGCACGAAGGAGACATTCATGGAAGCTAAGAAGAGCTTCACAGAAGCCTCCACTTCAGGTAGTAAGGATCAACTAGAACCAGGGATGGATCCTTCAATCCTCACTACCTTTCTGGAGACATGCATGAAACTGCTACGCGACAGCAAGGCTGTAAAAGGACTACAGGAACTTATCACTAGGTGCACAGGGTCAGGAGAACCGCACGTGGTCCGGAAACTTGGAAAGCATGCATTACGCACAGGAAGGGAAATAAGGCTGACTGCGCAAATTGGAGAATATGAAATGGATCACGTAATTCTAGATCTCGGATCGAACGCGAATGTATTGTCAAAACAAACATGGAAACGCATGGGCAGACCCACACTACAATGGTCTCCTATCCAATTACGAATGGCGAACCAACAGAAGATCTTACCCATGGGAAGATTGCAAGGAGTAACAGTGGATATTGAAGGTGAGAGCGCGCTGGCGGATTTCGAAGTAATAGAGATTGTCGACGATAGCAATCCCTATCCCGCACTACTGGGCATAGACTGGGCCACGGATACGAACGGAGTCATAAATCTAAAGAAGCACAAAATGATTTTTGAGAAAAAGTCACTCTGCGTAGTGGTGCCTTTAGACCCTGCGGAAGGAGCGCGCTACACAGAGCCAGTGCGCGATGACGAGAGTGACGACGAGCTAGACTATCTACAAAATAACCGCTCGGGAACAGGATTGGGTGAATCCTACAGCGGATGGCCAGATTTCGTGGGAGCGATAAATCTCCTGCACATCATATTCGAATGAGGAAACAGAACGATGGCAAAACCGGTTACACGAGGTAACCACGCTCAATTGCAACATGATGGTTAGATCACTGCGCTGCGTGCCAACAGAGGTAAGGGATCTATCTATATATGACAAGTTGACAGTGGTGGATGAATTCCTGAACAAATTTGAAAGCGCAGTGTCGGAACAGCAGCGGTTCAATGCTCTGAAATGGGCACTACGCGCGACGCACGCAATGTGGTGGGGTACGCCATCAGAGAAACTTTGAGGAATGGCGCGAATGCCGCAGGGGGATGTTTATACAATTTGGAAAACCTCAGCTACGGATGGGAGCCGGTTATGAGGGGCGAAATAGCTTGCGCGCCCACCTTTTCAGATGGATACAGGGTACGCAGCCCGCACGAACGCACACCGTTATCACGATAGGAAACAGGAACAACAAGCAGAAGCAGGCAAGACAATGGCGCGAATGATGAAGCATGATAAAACCTAGCGCGCCAAACATCATACACGCGGAAGCCTTTGACAAGGTGTGCGAAGTGATGAACAGGGTCCACCATGTGAGACACACCAACTAGGACCTGCGCGTACCAGTGGTTGTATGGGCTTATAGGACCATGTACAAAACTCTGACCGCGCAAGCGTTTCCGAAGCCGGAGTATGAAGCAAAGGCTGTAGTCCTTGTGGAGCATGCGAAGACGAGTCCGCGCATAACAGCACCCGTAGATACGATGGTCCACGCCGACCGGAACGAGGTAATCGCACAGTTGCGCGAAACAAAACATATAAGACTTAAGGGAGAAATTCGACGAGGAAACTGTAGACTTTGCGCACTTGAGAAAGACCATGTACGGCTAAGGGAGAAAAGCGTTTTAATCAACGTAGAGGTCAAGAAGCTGGAAACCAAGATAAAGGAAGCATTTTTCGTCGAGAAACCCAGGATGGCAAGGCAAGGTGCGTACAGTCATACTGAGAAATTGGAAAGCTATCATCGGGAATTGATTAGTCTGCTACCGTGGCTGAGACCGCATCTCGCCAAACGTAGTGACCAAGGCAGCGCAGTACAAATAGTAGAGTGCGCAATGCCGATCACTACAAGGGAAAATGAGGATTCTCCATGAAACATAATAGAGGATGAGATGGAGCCCCGCACAGGTGGTGCGCCCACCTGACTAGCCGTAGGAAGGACAGCGTTAACACTCTAGGCAGTTGGAAGGGAGCGCGAGACTATAAAATATTCTGCCTGGGGGTTGTGCGATATGCGAGATGCGTGCAGGAACAAGACGTCACAGGGTTCGCGACCGCGCACGGAGGGTTGCGCTGCCACGCGGGTCGACTGGAAAGTGACCATTGATGTCACTGTTCATGACAGGATGTCCGATTTAAGGCCAAATGGAGCAAGCAGCGGGCATTTGAGACAGGAGTTTATGGGCAAGATTTCGGAAAATCTGCCGCCAAGAAAGCATTGATGGCCCGAATTGGGGGGAATGGTCGAACTCGAATTCAAAAGGCACTATAAAACTGGCGCTTTTAGAACTGCTTACTTGTGGCGCGTTGTGTCCACTTGCTCTTTTAAAGCCTTCATAATCACGGCGGATATTGAAGGAAAGCTCGCGCAGATTCAAGGAATGCATGCACAGATGTAGTGCAGCACGCCGGAAACAGAGGGTTCAGAAGCAAGAATGCAGCAGGTTCAGCAGGCAACAGCGCAGTGCGTTGCCGACATTCAGACCGTTCGAGACTAGCTGGAGGAGCTCTGCGCCAAGATCGCCGCGCTGACAGAGTGACTCGAGGACGAGTCACAATGTTTGTGTTGGGGGCCTGTTGGGCATGGAATCCCCCCACAGCATGTTTTGGGGCTCAAAGCCCAAGTTTTGAGTACTATTGTTGTAAAGACTCCGTGAATCGCCGGCCGGAGCGCAAATTGTATGTTAGAGTCATAGGGTTGTCCGCCCTAAGTTTTGAATGCAGTGTCGGCCTACCCATGGTCCGCAGACCATGGAATTGTATAAATAGAGAGAGGCTCTAAGTTGTAAAAAAGTTAGGAAGAAGTAAGTTGAAAAACAAATGGAGTCTAGAAGATAGCGAGCATAGAGTAAAGGTCTAAGTGCTTTGGGTCATAGTAGTAGGAAGAGGCTCTGCAGCTGCGTGCACAGAGGCCTAGTAGAGTCCACAGCTAAGTGCACGGACACCTGCAGCTGAGTGCGCAAACAACTGCAGCTGAGTGCGCAGGGTAGAGTCGGGTCTGTAACCAGGGAAAGAGATAATAAAGAGAAGTTTGATTCCAAATTTGTGTATTTGTTTGGGTTATTATATGGTTGATATCTTTTGCAATTGCACTGTTTTATTTATCGCACGCACTTGTATGAATGATGAACACTGTTAAGGATAACTAAACACATACATATAAGCTAAGTGATCAACTAATATCGGGTTAAAGGGACTGGGTAATAACGCGATCGAGCCCCGAGTAGAGCTACGCGAAGGCAGCATCGCACGTTGTGAGGTACTAATAGGTGCGCATGGTGACGTGTGCACAGGGTCAAACCATGGACCACCGAAAATCATCAGACATCTTTAGGGTGTGGACACCTGGTTCTAGCACCCTCCATACTACTTCGAATGAGACCTCAGTCCACGCTCCGCGGACTGTTGCCGAAAGGGCTAGTAGTACCGGGATTTGTTTGGCTAAATCACCTTTGAACCTAGATCAAGCCCCTACAAGCCAACATTGGCATTGGGTTCCCGTGCGACTACTTATCATTTCCCAGGTATGCCGGTTGACTACAACCGGGATGATGCAGTTGAGCGCGCACATTCACTAGAGGAGTCTCGGTCAGCACCAATGGTTGACCAATTTATGGATAGACTCTTTTTGTTTTCTTGGTATGGCATTTGTGCATGGGACCACTGGATGATCAACATACTCTGGCAGGAGTTTCTCGGAGGAGGTGGCATTGGCAGGCCACCAGACAGTGCCTTGTATGGAGCTAGAGACTCTTCGCTTTTATATGGGGCACAGAGGACACAGAGGAGCGAAACAGTGGTGGCATCACTGCTGACACATAGGGAGAGTCACTTCTCGGATCCCTTAGGGGACATTTAGAGGGAAGATCCATTCCTCGGCCGGGATAGTGATGCGATGGTGGAGGTGATGATACTGATCGGGTGTGGCCTGACACGTAGAGACATCGCTCTAGACCATCACATCCAAGGATGTGTGGAAGCATATAGCGTTGAGAAGTGGTCCACAGGTAGGCATGGAGATGCATGGTGGTGTGTTGTAGTGTGTTGCACTGCGTTGTGGAGTGGGAGTGCCTCACATCGCATTGAGTACTGGGATGATCTGTGGTATGCAGAGGCGTATGGTGCTGCACAGCAAGGTCTTGGAGTGTTGCCTCTAGGGAAACCCATGGGCGGAGATACCGGGCATACCTTTGGGTGTAGTTCACCTAGGATAGATGGGGACACAGATGAGGGATACTTTATGGTATCAACGAGGACTCACACACCTGACCCTCTCCTACATCACTTACAGGAACGGGCAATCTGGTTGTTGTCCTTTGACACTTTGGGCACGAGCTGTAGGGGACGGGGAGCTCACCCAAGATATTTGGATGACACTTGGTGCGATAGAGGGGAGACTTCTCAGCAGGGCATCGAGTCGGTGCGCGAGTTGACAGCCACAGGTCGAGGGATGAGGTGATCACCGACAAGGATGGCATATCATTCATCACTGGTCCTATGCCTAGGGAGCTGGTCACAAGGGAGACATGTGTCACTCTTTCCACAGGGCATGTCTGAACCATGCATGAGCAGAGGATACCATGTACAACTAAGACAATTTTCCAATATGTATCCGGGTTCCCGACATTATATCGGCACATTCTCTAGGAGGCAGGTAATCGAACCAGTGGCGATGGTTGGCAGGAGCAGGATGGATCTGCATACACTGAGTCAATTTCGCGTATCAGATACCCATCTATTGGTTGCATCCAGGGGGTAGCTATTTGGCACACGTGGTTTCCAGTGGTCATCAGTACTACACAGTGGCAGGCACAGGACAGTTTAGCATGCTTCAGATTAGTTCATGATGTATGGAGCCTATATATAGGTGGCATGCAGGGACTAGAGATGAGGGCCAGAGGGATTCCATCGATTGACAAGGCTATGCCGCAGCAGGTCTGGCTATGGGATGCAGGGATTCAGTTGATCGATAGATCACTCATGATGAGTGGAGTCGTGGCAGAGAGTGATATAGTTAGCTCTTGGGATGACACATGGGGGTTCACAGAGGGTTTCATCATATCAGGAGGCAGACATTCTCTATTGTTGCAAAGGTTCGGAGTTAGATTTGGATGGGTAGGCCTTGGCACCATGGAGATGCCCAGGCAAGATGTGTCTCGCCTCTTTCAGTATTCCACCATCGAGTTCCAGGAGAGGAGGATACTGACTGCGCACGATGGGATGCAGGGATTCAGTTGATCGATAGATCACTCATGATGAGTGGAGTCGTGGCAGAGAGTGATATAGTTAGCTCTTGGGATGACACATGGGGGTTCACAGAGGGTTTCATCATATCAGGAGGCAGACATTCTCTATTGTTGCAAAGGTTCGGAGTTAGATTTGGATGGGTAGGCCTTGGCACCATGGAGATGCCCAGGCAAGATGTGTCTCGCCTCTTTCAGTATTCCACCATCGAGTTCCAGGAGAGGAGGATACTGACTGCGCACGATGGGATGCAGGGATTCAGTTGATCGATAGATCACTCATGATGAGTGGAGTCGTGGCAGAGAGTGATATAGTTAGCTCTTGGGATGACACATGGGGGTTCACAGAGGGTTTCATCATATCAGGAGGCAGACATTCTCTATTGTTGCAAAGGTTCGGAGTTAGATTTGGATGGGTAGGCCTTGGCACCATGGAGATGCCCAGGCAAGATGTGTCTCGCCTCTTTCAGTATTCCACCATCGAGTTCCAGGAGAGGAGGATACTGACTGCGCACGTGGGGAGTATGACATAGCCAGAGTAGCGCAGCGTCAGCATGGTGGCACCACTCTGGGACTAGCAGAGAACTGGGGTATCACAGCTCTTCACAGCTCAATAACCTTTAGGGATGCATCGACTACTGCAAGGGGAGATCATACAGATCTTCCATTGGGCTTTAGTGAGTCACTGATGGGGCAGAGGACTTCTGGTACTTGCACTGGGCAGGATAGTGAGTGGAGCAAGGGGAGCTTCATGTTGGACAGGATCGCCTAGGATCCTGGTATTGAAGGATTCTTTCATATCAGGTCAGTGTTGAGGTCAAGGACGATTCAGTGGCACATATGGGACCCTGGCACATGTTGCAATGACAGTGGGGAGCAGCAGTTAGAGAGGACGGTCATTCAAGCATCGCTTGAGGACAAGAGATTTTTGGTGCATTAGAGGAGCTTGCCAGTTGAGAATGCTACTTGGGAGGGCAAGCACATACTTGAGCATCCAGAACTAAAGTTGCTTGGGGACAAGCAACATTTTGGAGGGGAGGATTGTCGTGTGCCTTCCTAAATTATTTGGGAACAATATTAATTTCTACATTTTGGGGCCAATTTTGGAGGTCATGGGGGCCCATTCGATTTTATTAGGAGGCTAGACTTAGTCAAAGTTAATTCGATGTGGTTAAGTATATGTGGAGGCCACCTATACTAGGGGAATATGCATTCCCTAGTTTGATTTGCATGGAGTGGAAATCAAAGGTTATGTGAAGGACCCACGATTGAGGGGAAATCAAAGGTTATGTGAAGGACCCACGATTGAGGGAAAATGGAGGGAAAAGTGCTCAACGAAATCTATATAAGGAAGGCAGCTCTCCTCATTTAGACATCTTATCTTTCGACATATTGAACTCAATCTTAGTTGCTCGAGCTGCTTAGCCAGGTTACTGTGTTGTTTAGCACACGAGTGTCTCCGAGCGGAGATCTCAACCCTTGCTTCGGTGGACTTTGAGTGCCAGCCCTAGAAGGAAGTTCTTCTTCATCTCAGTTTGTAGCAGCAGCAGGGAGAAGAGTTACAACAGCTATAAGTCGAGTACCAACAGTAGGGGGAGTAACAACAGCACAAGGATTGTGTAGTCACAGCGTTAGGCACTCTGGGAAGTTGGGGAGACAAGAGCATCCTTCATCATTTTCAGGAGTATAGAGGGAAACTACAGACAAGAGGGTCATCCTACACACAGCTCTCATTTCATCACACGTAGGACTGTGTCATCTCCTCCATGACTGCGCAGTCATTGGAGTGAAACTCTTTGGGGCAGCACCATCCGGGGGAGTTTGGAGCTGGGAGGCTGGGAGATCATTTGGAGGGCCATTTGAGGAGGATTGTTGGAGTTGGGAGAGAAGAGATTGACAGGATCAGTCACAGCAATAGAATTCGAAATTAGAGAAGGGCCAAGCTGTGAACGGTCAATTTTTGAAGGTTGAAACCAAGGGAAACCCTTTCTGGGTTTTTTTGGGTTTTGGGCAAGGATCACACTCCTAATTTTATAGAATTTTCTAGGCAGATCTAAGGGGTCAAACAGGGGTCCCAACTCAGCCAGCAACTAGAGGAGCTAGGGGCAATTTGGGCCAAAATTCCGAGGTCAACATTTGGCCAATTCCTTCGTGGGTTATTCTGGGTATTTGGTGGAGAGACCAGGGTTGATTTCCCATAATTTTCTGAGCACTGGAGGTGGGGTTTCCAACAGCATCTTTGCAGTAGACAGCATAGTTTCACAAGAGCAGCATAGGGCATCATTGCAGCAGTTATTTGTGCCATCTGGGCTTGACATATTACCACCTGGGCTTGATCACGCATGCCATTGAGGCAAGCCCAGGTGCACCACTTCCACATTATTGTAATTTTCTCCCAGATTATAATAAAATGGCTCAACTGTTGGTTATTCCTAGAATTTTTATGGGTGTTCACTGAATGTTTCAATTTTATGGTGTTGTTTTTATTGTTTGCTTTGCATAGCACTACTTTTCCTAGTTTGGAACATTACAACTGAGAAAAATTGTTATTGTTAGACTAAATTGTATTGACATCATTAGTCTTTGGATCATAAGTCTGTTGTTTTTGTTCTGAATGATACTGATACACAGACTGATTGACATATCTGCTCTTTTGATTCATAATGTTATTTTTTTCTTTTTGTATGAAAATGTCAAAAAATTCTTTTTCGTATTTAGGCTGAAAGACCCTAGAGTTTCCATCCAAGGTGAACCCAAAATAGTGTCACCTTGATTGTTCCATAGAGTTTGAACTGATAATTGTGATATGAATATATAATCTCCAATGTTTAATTGTAAATTGGTTGTCATATTTTTTGTTGTCAAAATAATCTAATTTTTCGATTATACTTGACTCAGGAATCACTAATTGGTTTGCTATTTTAGGCTTTATATAATTTTTATCTTCGGCAAGCATGATAGCAATAGTAACATATTTTCCTACAGTAGACCCTTCAACTCTAAATAACACTAAAGTATACTTATATGAGGTTTCCGGAAATCTTCCTTCATTTCAAGATTAGAATCCATTCTTTTTTCTTCAATGGTTGATTCCATTTTGTTTTGTTGAGATGGACTTAGAGTTTTAAAGGTACCCCTTTCTAATATTTACAATAAAATACTATTTTTTTAATAAACCTTCAAAACGTTACCTTACTTTCCCTTTTTTTTTAAATTTAGTTTTATTGATAATTTTTTTAATGATAATTTTTTTTCCCTTTCTTTTGCTTCAAAATATAATAAGTCCCTCTTAATTATCCTTTTTACACCATATGATGCATATGGAATATTATGTTATAAGTTATAACTCTTCAATTAATAATGTATCCCTCTTATTGCCCCTTTTTTTTCTTAATAACTATCATTTATAAGTTTATAACTTCCAAAACCTTTTATGAAATAATCTTATTTTATTTAATAATTTTTATTTCTTTTATTTCTCCTGCATCCACTTGTAACTCTTATAACTTTAATTGGGCTAAGGCTTTTCTTCTTGATAACAAGGTATGGCCCAATTAAAATTTCGACCAATCGATAAGGTCAATAGGCGTGACCCTTTGATTGTTAATTTTAATATTTTTCAAAGTGATATTGGCAACATACACATACACTGAACGGATAATAGCCTGCAATGAACACTGGCAGCAAATTTTATGGCAAGTCATACGACGTCGAACTGAGGTAGCATGGACGAAAGTTGGTTGAATGTACAACGATGATTGCTATAGGGTGGGAGTGGCGGTGGGAGTGGCGGTTTAGATGGCGGCACTGGGGAGAGTCAACGTTGGCAGACTGGCGTGTGGCTCACAAGAAGAAACTCGTGGTAGCGGTGACTGGGGCACAAAGTGGTGAAGAAGGAGCTACCGATAGGGATGAAGAGGCCAGTTGCAATTGTGAAGAACTCAGCTGGGGTGGCCAGTGACGGATGTGGGTGGCCCATTCGCAGCGGTGTTGCAGTGTTGGTGGTAGTTAATCTGGGCAATAGACGCGACGCGAAGCAGGGTGGTGTTGCGGTGGAGGTAGTAGTACAGTAGACGACGGCAAGGAGAGTGCGGCTGCAGTGGGCATGGAGACAGTGGTTCTGTCTGGGTACTGCAGCGTGACCTGCACGAGTGAGCGTTGTGGCGGGGCCAAAGCGGAGGCTATAGCTATCGTGGTCCTTTATTTTTCAATTTTTATGTTTACAACTTTGTATATATATTTTTTCCAAATTTTTTAATATACGATTATTTTCTTAATCTTTTT